>JAURVB010000044.1:0-85000 GCA_033002965.1 Piper betle | reverse complement strand
CCAAGTGCTGATGCGGGTTGTAGTTGCAGGCAAGGAAGGGCCGAGGTTGAACGAAGGACCGAGACTTGGTGCTGGGAAGTGTAGCAGGTGCGTCGGCAGCATGTACGAGCATGGCGCTACATAGTGCCAAGGAAACCTCAAGTTGGTTCGAGGGCAGTTGCATGACCAGCAGCTGTGGACGAGCAGTGCCGAGCATGGGTGGAGCGAGGTCGAGACAATGACCGAGCGTGCCTGTGTGAAGTGCCGAGCATGTGCGTGATTTGGGTCGAGCAGTGTCGAGACCCATGGTCGGGCGCGATCAGCGTGATCGAGTGGCGCGGCGAAGTCTGGTGGCAGCCTGGAGCGAGCAGCATACCGAGCGGGTTCGGTGCGTGCGCGCTGCAGCGTGCGGAGGGTTGGGTCGCTCCAACTAGCGGCACTGGCAAGCAGCGTGCATGCGGGCATCGTCCAGCGCGAGTGCAAACTCGAGCGCGGTGCAGTCTGTGTGTGCGTGCATGCGGGTGCGAGCGCGATGGGCGAGCGGGCAAGCGTGGGCGCGACCAGGAGCGAGCGATGCGTGCAGAGGTTTATGCACGAGCGAGCCGACAGCGGTACCGGTATTCAGACATGGTAGTGAGCCAGGCTGGTCAGTGGACCATGTTGCGGTACTTGGGTGCGCACAAGGGGCTAGGACTTGGCATGAGGGGTTGATCGGGACTTGGCTCAGGGGTCGAACCAGGAAGGTGCGACCAGGGAGCGGCATGTTTATCTACATCGGTGGATTGCATGTTTATCTGCAATGGTAGACGCTAGAGTTGCAAATAGAGTTGAGGGAAGATATGGTGAATATATGATCTTCGCCATAGCCAATGGGAGTTCGACGGTGACTCATTGGTGATAAAGTTCAACACAGCCTTGGAGATAAACATAAGCAAACCTGGACGTGATGTTGGGGTTGTGGAAGATCTCTAGAGGATATGGGAATATCTGGCAGCAACTAACTCGTGTATTGGATGAGGATGGCTTCAGAAAATACAAAAGGCACGAAGCAATTGTGGAAGCAATTGTGAATTCCAGAGTACGTGAGTTCTTTGTGGAGGGGAACAACTTGATCGGGCAAGGAGACCTCTAGGTGCTGCTGCAGACTATTCGTGGAGTTCGGATAGGGGCATCTGGTGAACGACTGCTTGGTGGCGTTGGTCGTGAGTCTGCCTTTAGGATCAGGTCTGTGTCTGGTTGTTGCAATCCCTTTTTGCATATTGAGTGTGCATGTAATTGAGGTTGATCAGGGGGTCGACCTAGGGGTTGTGAGTTAGTCTCTTGCAGGGAGTTGAGAGGCTAGGTCGTGGGGTTGCATGTCCACGACCAGCAAGTAGTCAAGGTGAGCGATTACTTGTATATCCTTTGTTTACGGTTGAAATAAAGGTTGGGTGGATTCCCGTAATTAGTAGTGTGATTGTCGAATTTGGTAACCAGGCACTTGACTGTGATTCCGAGTCTAGTGCGTGTCGGGAGTGGGTGACCGATACTTGAGGCGAACATACTACGAGCAATACTTGGTGCGTGTGTCGCAGTGTGCTGCTGCATACGCTGGAACTTGGTGATCGGTACCGGCAGCAACACAAGTAGCTCTATCGGCAGTTGGGTGCGTGGTGCTAGCCGGGTGTATGAGCCTTCACGAGCACGCCAATCTTCATCGTGCCGCTACAAACAGCGGTATCCGGCTGTGTGTGGAAGTAGGCTGGTGTTCCCAGGGAGGGAATATGCCGCACGGGAAACCCTAGCTGGTGTGGTGGAACGGGTTGCTGATGCATCGAAATCCAGTGCAGTGCATGATGATGGTATGGCTGAGATAGTGGAAAATCTCAGGGATGTTTGGAGGAAATTCGTTCGGAGATGGCTCTTCTGAAGCGGGCAGTACTCAACCAGCCTCATCATATGGTTGCTGACCAGGTAGTCAAAATCTCAAGAAGGCTTAAGGTGCCGGAGCCAACAAAGTTCAGTGGAATCCAATCATCAAAAGATCTGGAGAACTTCATCTAGGAGATGTAGGAATATTTTTGAGCTACCGGGATTCCTACTTATAAGCAAGTCTGGCGACGCCAAATTGTGGTGGTGGACATGCACCGAGGATGGAGAGAAGGCTGGACGTCCTAGGATTGAGACTTGGGGGAATATGAGGGAAGAACTTAGGAATCAGTTTTTACCTACCAATACAGCTTGGATGGCGAGGGAGGCTTTGAAGAAGCTTCGGCAAACTGGAACAGTACGCGAATACGTCAAGCAGTTCAGCTCGTGTCTTCTGGATATTCAGGACATGCCATAAAGTGATAAACTCTTCAATTTTGTGTTTGGATTGCAACCTTGGGCGCAGGTGGAGTTGAAGCGGCGAAAGGTGCAGGACTTGTAGACCACATTAGGTGCAGCCGATGCCCTAGTAGACTTGACGATTGCTGCTGGTCCGGGTGGAAGTGACCGAGTTCCCAAGGAAGGCAAGGCGGTGGGGAGTGATGGGAGATCATTCAAGCCGAGACCAAAGGAGAGGAAGAGGGTTTTTCCTAGGGCCGAACCAGGAAATTGCCGGGTTGTTCACTTCAACCTTTCCCTCCATTAAATTCTCATACCCCATCATCCATTGGTATTTCCTAGGTTCAACGACCCCTTCATTAAATTCTCACACCCCATCATCCACTGGTATTTCCTACGTTCAACGACCCCTTCTCCTTTTATAAAGAGTAAATGACGGCTAGGGTTTGTGGAAGCACCCTTTCACCATAATTCCTTTAACCGGGTAATTGGGTAATTAACACGGTTCACTTAACCTTTTCACTCAACCTCTTAAATGGTTAAATGGATAATTAATGTGTTCGACTCGCTTGATTCAACTAGAATCGTCCGATTAGAAATTACTTTTCAATTTAACCGGGTAATTCATACTTAACCAGCTAATGAAATTTTTTTTCCGGGTCTTTACAATCTCCCCAACTTAGAACTATTTCATCCCTGAAATATCATAGCATAAATATCAGTTGAATTTATTTTAGTTTCTAATACTAAATTATTTACTTTGTCTTTTAAATAATTTATTTGTCTTAGTTTATTTTTATGTTTATTTTTCATTCTTGATATAAATGATTGTCTTTTAGGGAATTAAAATTTAAATGTAACATCCTTTCCTTTTATATGAGTATGTATCCCATAGTCATCAATAAAGAAAGGTTATATTAATGATGTAAATGGATTTCCTAAAATTACTTCAGATCCTATGTAGAAATGGATGCATCAGATATCGGATACGGGGGAATATTAATACAAAATATTCATAATAAACCTTTTATTATTAGATTCCATTCTGGTCTATGGAATGAAATGCAATCTAATTACTCTACTATTAAGAAAGAAATGCTTAATATTGTTAATTGCATTTTAAAATTTCAAGATGATCTTTTGAATGCTAAATTTCTATTAAGAATTGATTGTACTGCAGCAAAATTTATTTTAGAAAAAGATGTTCAGAATTTAGCTTCTAAACATATTTTTGCTAGATGGCAAGCTTTACTTGCTATCTTTGATTTTGATATTGAGTACATCCCTGGATTGGCTAACTCTTTACCGGACTTATAAATATCCTGGCACTGATTCTATTCTTACATATCCTGATTCTTATGAGACAAAAATTGCTTATAGTAAATTAATTGTTCATAAGGTTGTCAGTATGGAAGAATATGGACATCCTGCTTCTCTTCATAAATTTAGTATTGTAAAACCCCTCCTGGACTGTTTCCTAATGAATATAATTATTATGATTATATTGAAGCTTTTGATAGAGTTTTGTTATATAAAAACCCCAGAGTCAGCACTCTTGGTTTATTCGAATAGATTTACCCAAGCCTTGCAAAGTCCCAGTCTGGTTTCACCAGTGGATGTCTGACTTTGGCCCAGAACTTGAATTCCTTCCCAGATATTACAAATTGCAATTTGAAAAATTTTCTCAATTGATACATAAGTCCTATCTGAATCCTTTCTTTTATTTTATAAGATATTATAGAATTCCTTGGATTCTCTCTTGGGCTTATTGCTTTCAAACTTTGGAAGACAAAGGAATATTGATTTCCTCACTGGCTCAAAAATTCTATATTAGATGGTGGGACAAATTCAACCATTCTGTTGCCTTACCTAGACATGTTGAGCTATTTCCTCAAGAGCCAGTTCCTCCTTTGTCTGGGTCTACTCCTTCAGTGCCTCCACCAGCACTACCCCCTCACATTTATGCTTGGGTTTTGCAGGTACAGACAGACCATCCAGATCTTCCATACAATGAGGCTGTTAGATTGGCCTATATGTTAAACTCTTATGGAATGACGCCCAGTTAAAAGCTCTCCCTGAACCTATTCCAGTATCCTCTGAAGTCATTGCTGAAATAGTAACAAAGTTAAACGAAGATGGTATTCCATTACAAGATGCCCAATCACCTTGGAGTACCAAAGATTTACAGTGCACTCTTTGCAGCAATATTGGCCATACTGCTATTGTGTGTATGGAGTTGGTTTCTCTGATGCTGGTCCCAAATGCTTTTGTTGTGGCCAATTTGGTCACATTGCTGTTCGATGTCCTCTTATCGATCGATCCCCCTCTCCACAACAATCTCCTGTTAAGATGGCTGATTCTCAGCAATCTTCTTCGAAAACCATTTATCTTGATTCTGCAAACACTCCATGGACATCTGTTCAAAGTCCTGGTCATATTACTATGATTCCCACTCCTGGTCCCACTCTTGGTCCCAAATACAGGGTCTAATTTAGACCCTGATTCGGGACCAAGAGTGGGACCAGGAGTGGGAATCATAGTAATATGACCAAGACTTTGAACAGATGTCCATGGAGTGTTTATAGAATCAAGATAAATGGTTTTGAAGAAGATTGCTGAGAGTCAGCCATCTTAACAGGAGATTGTTGTGGAGAGGGGATCGATCGATAAGAGGACATCGAACAACAATGTGACCAAATTGGCTACAACAAGCATTTGAGACCAGCATCAGAGAAACCAAATCCGTACACACAATAGCAGTATGGCCAATAATTGCCGCAAAGAGTGCACTGTAAATCTTGGGTACTCCAAGGATTGGGCTCTTGTAATGGAATACCATCTTCGTTTAACTTTGTTACTATTTCAGCAATGACTTCAGAGGATACTGGAATAGGTTCAGGGAGAGCTTTTAACTGGGGTATCATTCCATAAGAGTTTAACATATAGGCCAATCTAACAGCCTCATTATATGGAAGATCTGGATGGTCTGTCTCGTACCCTCTAAAACCTAAGCATAAACGTGAGGGTAGTGCTGGTAGAGCACTGAAGGAGTAGACCCAGACAAAGGAGGAACTGGCTCTTGAGAAAATAGCTCAACATGCTCTTGGTAAGGCAACAGAATAGTTGAACTTGTCCCACCATCTAATATAAAATTTTTGAGCCAGTGAGGAAATCAATATTCCTTTGTCTTCCAAAGTTTGAAAGCAATAAGCCCAAGAGAGAATCAAGGAATTCTATAATATCTTATAAAATAAAAGAAAGGATTCAGATAGACTTATGTATCAATTGAGAAAATTTTTCAAATTGCAGATTTGTAATATCTAGGAAGGAATTCAAGTTCTAGGCCAAAGTCCGGACATCCAACTGGTGAAACCCAGACTAGGACCTTGCAAGGCTTGGGTAAAATCTATTCGAATAAACCAAGAGTGCTGACTCTGGGGTTTTTTATATAACAAAACTCTATCAAAAGCTTCAATATAATCATAATAATTATGTTCAGTAGAAAGCTAGTCCAGGTGAGGGTTTTACAATGCTAAATTTACGAATGAGTAGCAGGATGTCCATATTCTTCCATACTGACAACCTTATGAACAATTTACTATAAGCAATTTTTGTCTCATAAGAATCAGGATATGTAAGAATAGAATCAGTGCCAGGATATTTATAAGTCCCGGTAAAGATTAGCCAATCCAGGGATGTACTCAATATCAAAATCAAAGATAGCAAGTAAGCTTGCCATCCAGCTAAAGAATATGTTTAGAAGCTAAATTCTGAACATCTCTTTTCTAAAATAAATTTTGCTGCAGTACAATCAATTCTTAATAGAAATTTAGCATTCAAAAGATCATCTTGAAATTTTAAAATGCAATTAACAATATTAGCATTTCTTCTAATAGTAGAGTAATTAGATTGCATTTCATTCATAGACTCAGAATGGAATCTAATAATAAAAGGTTTATTATGAATACTTTGTATTAATATTCCCCCGTGCCCGATATCTGATCATCCATTTTCTACATAGGATCTGAAGTAATTTTAGGAAATCCATTTACATCATTAATATAACCTTTCTTTATTGATGACTATGGGATACATACTCATATAAAAGGAAGGATGTTACATTTAAATTTAATTCCCTAAAAGACAATCATTTATATCAAGAATGAAAAATAAACATAAAAATAAACTAAGACAAATAAATTATTTAAAAGACAAAGTAAACAATTTTAGCATCAGAAACCAAACAGAATTCAACCGATATTTATGCCAAGATATTTCGAGGACGAAACAGTTCTAAGCCGGGGACATTGTCAAGACCCGGAAAAAAAATTTCATTAGCTGGTTAAGTATGAATTACCCGGTTAAATTGAAAAGTAATTTCTAATCGGACGATTCTAGTTGAATCAGTCGAGTCGAACACATTAATTATCCATTGTGAACCATACCATTTAAGAGGTTGAGTGAAAAGGTTAAGTGAACCGTGTTAATTACCCAATTACCCGGTTAAAGGAATTATGGTGAAAGGGTGCTTCCACAAACCCTAGCCGTCATTTATTCTTTATAAAAGGAGAAGGGGTCGTTGAACCTAGGAAATACCAATGGATGATGGGGTGTGAGAATTTAATGAAGGGGTCGTTGAACCTAGGAAATACCAATGGATGATGGGGTATGAGAATTTAATGGAGGGAATGGTTGAAGTGTATATATATGCAGGAGGAGGAGTATTTCATCCCTCATCTCCGTCCCAGGCGACTTCCCCATTACTGTGTGAGTATTTCATCCCTCATCTCCGTCCCAGGCGACCTCCCCATTACTGTATTAGGGTTCACGGGTCACAGTCAGACGTAATCACAAATCAGGTACGTATAATAGGTAGAACATCGTATTTTCCTTGTTGGTAGCCTAGGTCGGCCTGAGCCCAGATTCGACCACCATGCACCGAGTGCAACCGGGGTCAATGAATTGACTCAGTCCGACACTGGGTCGTATTATGTGCATAAATTGTGTAATGCATCGACATTGTTTTGGAGTAGTGATAGCCACCCCATAAAAAGGCTACGGCCGGGGTGAGTGAGGCACAGCGATTCCTCCATCGCACTGGAGTGCAGTGATAGCCGCCCCATAAAAAGGCTACGGCCGGGGTGTGTGAGGCACTGGCACTGGAGTGCAGTGATAGCCGCCCCATAAAAAGGCTACGGCCGGGGTGTGTGAGGCACTGGCACTAGAATTGGTAGTGAGAGCTTCCCCACAAACGGGGCATAGCAATCACCTGAGTGCAGTGATAGCCGCCCCACAAAAGGCTACGGCCGGGGTGTGCAAGGCATTGGCACTGGAGTGCAGTGATAGCCTCCCCATAAAAAGGCTACAGCCGGGGTGTGCGAGGCACTGGCACTAGAATTGGTAGTGAGAGCTTCCCCACAAACGGGGCATAGCAATCACCCGAGTGCAGTGATAGCTACCCCACAAAAAGACTACGGCCGGGGTGTACGAGGCACTGGCACTGGAGACGGTAGTGGTAGCCTCCCCACAAAAAAGGCTACGGCCGGGGTGTGCGGATCACAGCGGATACCTCCTCCGCATTGTTTTGGAGTATAGCGGAATCGCTCCACCGCATATTAAAATAAACATAAGGAAATAGTGGAATGTACTTGTTTTGTTTTATCTATTATACTACTTAGTGTTGTAATCACTAACGCGGAATTGCCTCCACAGGTGTGCAGATACGAGATTAGGTGATTGACATCTAGAGTATGGAGCAAAATAAATATGAGGACTCCTTTTTTTATTTAATTGAGAAATAAGTGTGGCTGCTGGGAAACGGTCCAAGACTGTGGGATCTTTATATATGTTATTATTTATAAAAAATGTTTGAAAAATATCGTGAAAAATGGCGAGTCGTTACATTATTGGTTTTCTAATTGAAGCTTTAAAAATATATGATACAAGCCTCTTCCCTAACCTAGTATATAAGTACGTGTATTTTTATAGATTTCATGAATAAAAGAGTGAATAGTATGGAGATATGTATGGACCGTACTAGTATTCTTTCAAAGACTGAGGTAGTGTGAACTATGAGGGTACTACGTAACACAACACATTTCTAGAATTTGTAGCAGTAACTTAATTGTTCTTTTTGCCACTCGAGTACTATGGCAGGTGAAATATGGAGGACGTGAGGACATAAGCATTGTATGTTTGAATATGAATATCAGCCGTGCATGCGTGTCGACACTTGTTTAAGTATGTTTGCTTACCGCTTAGTGTGAGGCAATTCTGAGAGTTTTATAAGTTTTTGTGAGAAATGGAATACCCATTTACTAGTTTGTACTAGTTATTTTTTTGGACTAGTAACACTCGATTAGTGACGTTTGCTCATATTCTATATCGTAGGTTTTTGCAATCCTAAGCCGACTTTATTTCAGGATAAATAAGTGCTACACACACTCGAACTCAATATAGTTATTTTCTTTCTTACTTTTATTTGTATTTGATGTGTTTTGACATATATTTAATAATGTCTTCCATTCTCATGACACCAATCGGGTTGTTTTAATATATTTTATCGATCGAGTCTTACTGACCAATAACTTTAAACATGAGTCGACTTGATCGTAACATTTCTGATTCAGTTCGTAGGTGAACCAAAATTGGGATGTTATAGTTTGATATCAGAGCCATGTCTTGGTGGATTGAGATAGAAGACTTGTTTTGAACCAAGTGTGTGGAGCTACCCTTAGCCAAACCAACAGGTATTTTCTTTGGTCTTTTCTTAGGATTTCAGATTGTGTGCTTAGTCAGACCTGGGCAGTGCATGTTTCAGTGTTAACATTAATAGAAATTATGAAATGGATATGAGATCATAATTGATATGAGATCACTGTACAAAGAATGGATCTCACAAGCATGTCATGATAAGTTTAAAGATTTATTGTTCCCTTTATTGCGCCAGAGATTTGGACTACTTGGAGTGTTTACACATTTAGTTAGCTGAAGTTGAGACAAATAGTAACCAAGAGTATTTGAAGCACTGGGGACATTGCAGCACTTGTCAATTTTTTTTATTGCATGTCACCACATCAGGCCTTCCCTCGGACATGGTGTACATTGTGCAACAAAGTTATCAGAGATGATACATACAAGGAGTTTGAAGTATGGAGACACTGACAAAGTTAGTTGGCACATGAGTTTGACCATCGAGCACCTTAAATAAATCTATTAGGCATAGTTCGAGGTCTACATTGGGGAACACAAACAATTCTTTGTAGATGGAGGATGTGACTATGCCAGTAGATCAACTTATGCACTTGGAACACTTGGAGCATAGATTAGAGTTGGGGCAGATGACTTGGATGGACCACTTCCAGGAGATAACAGTTGATAAGGATAAGTAGAATTGTAGATCTTTTAGTCCCATAGACACTTCACCGCCTCCCCCTCTTCCACTAGTGTATGTCTACCTTAAGAATATTGCTCGTTACTCTTCAACAGACAGGGTCATAACCACACTAAGGATGAGCAATATATTATATTTGACCACGGATTTAGATGGTTGACTAGATTTCACTCGATCTACCAAGGCCAGATCAATGATTGATATTGACAACCAATCAATGCTTATGGGAACAATGACTCTATATTCCAAGAGACCAGTGTAGGCTCAATATTATCTTTCCATCTTACGTGTCACCACTATGATCCAAATCCCTTCGGATCAGACACACGTGGTAGGATAACCTAAGCTAAGTTGATAGCAGCCACCTATGGGGTGATAGACACATGGAGATAGACATGTCAGAGACACTAGTGGGTTCATAAAGTACATGATTAGGATCAAACATTCAGCAATTGGCAGCACAGCCGCCGTCCGTGATAACACAACCACGGTCCAAGTAGCACAATTGTCGTCCGTGATGCACAACCACCGTTCGAGTTGCCCAACCACCGTTCGAGTTGCCCAACCACCATTCGTGATGCACTACCACCGACCGAATGTGCACTGTTGTCAGTTGGTGGTTAGAGAACATATGTGCACTGTTGTCAGTTGGTGGTTAGAGAACATTCGTGATAACTGCTCCACTTGCTCCTTAGGTCAAATGTGCATTGCAAAGATAGTATCTTAGACAATGTTAGTGACAGTTATCAAATAGATGTGCATAGACAGTGTTCGAGAACATGATAGTATGATATCAAGATGGGATGACCACAATGGTCAGATTGTTCGGTCAGCAGGATAGCATATGTGTGACCCAGCTAGAGATGGTTACAGATAATTAGATACTCAGTTAGCAGGATAGCATATGTCTGATAGAGTTTGGCCTAGCTAGAGAGATGTTTGACTTGTATTAGAATTTTAGCATAGATGATGGGTTCAATGAGAGAGTGCCTTCAGAGAGTATTTTCCTTGTGCTTCGTCAGCACAATTAGGTCCTTACCCTTGAGCCATAGGAATTGGACTTTACCTCAAGCATAGGAGCTACCTTGTGGCACTGTTTGGGACTTACAGTATAAGTAGTCGATGACAGACCAGTCTAGAGGAGACAACTTCACCCAAACTTGGGAGCGATGCAGACAGAGACTTTAGTCAAATTAGTTCATATTGACTAGATAGAGGGATACCAGTGTATGCTCATCTTGACTTATAGCTTTGCTTGAGAGTTTACTACAGCGGTTGTAGTCAGGTGAGTCAAAATTAGTTCTACAAATCGGTACAGGACGGAAGGTCACACACAATTAAAGAACGGATAAGACACATGTCAAACCTCACTATGAGTCCCCTTAAACTTGAGGAGAGATAGTTCTTTCAGTCGTTTGAACCCCAGCCATTTAGAAGTGCGTGACTAGTACAGTATTGAGAAACACATGCTTACTATTAGGTGATTGAACTAGAGATAATTAGGAGCCCTCTCTTAGACTTGTCATTTATTAGTTGTTCCATATGTTGACCACCTATGGCAGAATCCAATCATGATGATCTAGGAGACATGTCCATGGACCTACCCATATTTTTTAGTCACCCAGTATCCTATCAAGAGTTTTTCCATTACCTTAATGACTCACATCACCATAGATAGAGTGATACATATACCTAGTAAAAATTTCTTAGCTTAGTGTACTCTTCCAGCAAACTTGATGTCAGATCACGTGAGGATGAAACACATACTAGTTAGTCTGAGAGCAGTGTAACCAGCTTTCCATAGAGATACATTCTCTCTTCCATGTGACGTGTAGACACTAGCACATGCAGTCAAGCATATTCTACTCACTCTTCCATATATACTAGTCCTACTACCAGCTTACCCAGATACTGCAGTTGAGCAAACATTATCTAGCACACATGCCAGAGATCAAATGCATACTCTACAGTTCCATACAAAGTATGTTTTCATATTCTTTGAGACATGTTGTGTATGTACAGGTGCTCTCACTACCATTCTATCACAAAGAGTTCTCTGCAGTAACAATAAGTGGTCATATAGATAATTACGAGAGCCATAGCACATAGTAGACCTATATCAGCTATACTTATTCCATTTTAGAAAAGAGTAAGATACTTGACTTGGGACCTAGTTGGGTAGGACTAGGTGAGTGGTCAAGTCCTTATTATAGGGACACCCGAGTGTTTGACCTAGACGGGTGACAGTGAGTTATACAGCTCATTAAGATATACAATTACTTGGTATTAGAGCCCACTATATGCGAGTAGGACTTGTAAGACACCCTAGTATAGCCATAGGACCTGAGCAGAGTGCCCTAAGGGGAGACATGGGTAGATGTAGCTCACGCATAGTTGACTGATCACATTGATCAGGATCAGGGAGACATGGGTAGATGTTGGGCCTCATACCTCGCACCGAGATAGTTTTTCTTGATATAGCTCACAGTAGTACCCTGCAATACTTAAGAGTACCTGCTTGACTACCCAATAGACTCTTAGGGGTGAACCTAGTTTTTCCTGTTGAGGCCATTGCATTTTAGTTCCCTATAGAAGCTAGTCCACCAAGACGATTTGTGCATTCATAGTTAGTCCAGTCGATGATTCCAACATGCAATACATCTTTCGCCAGAGGGCTGAGATCACTAGGTAGTCCGTCTAGCTCAGATTCGGATTGAGGAGCCAAGCGATGTCCACCAGAAGGTTAGAGATCCCACGTGTCATGTTGATATGTTTGGCCTCTGTGTGTAACTAGCTTTCTCGAGGGACAGCTACCAGCTTGCCAACGAGGATGACATCTTCCAGATGAGTCCTTTGATGAGCAGTTGATGCGAGAAATTTTCAGGACAGAATTTTTACAAGGAGGAGAGGTACGAACAAACCTAGCCTCAGGTAAATAGGATTGAATCCGCCTGTAGTCTGTCCGATTCTTGGTCCAGCCTTGACTGCCCGGCTCAATGCGACTTAGCCAAAACCAGGTTCTTCAAACATGAAAGTATAGGGCCGTAGATGGCTGTATGAGCATGTCATGAATAGTAAGAGTAAGCCCAACATGCAGATGATAACCCAAGTTACAGGCGTATGAAACGCGAGAGCTATTGGACACATAGCATGAGGTATACAAATAAATTTTGAAGAATGACGAAACAAGCCACGGGAATCATGCTAAATCTAGGCCATTGCAGTATTTAGTACTTTGTTTCAGATTCTGAGGGTGTATAATCTACATGCAACTCAGAAACCCTAGATCACCAGTATCGTGCGCCCCTGTGCAAGCCCGGGCTGAATTGAGTTCAGGGCCTGGAGCCCCAGCAGCTAGCCCCTCTTTTCATGCGCTGATTCCCACCTCAGAAAGTCTACTTTTAGGACTCCCGCCTTCAATCTTGCACTCTCAGAATCGGCCCCGATCCCAGAAGCTGCTAAAAGTCCATATTTATGTTGCAGAGAGGCCAGAGGCAGGCCCCAACCAGGCCACGAGTCGCACCTCAAACTGCATGCCACACGTCAAGATTCAATGAGATCCATCCACTCAGCCTCAACATTCATCCCATATGATTTTAGTCGACCTTCCCGTCGATTTTCACCCCTGATGCCGTGGCCACTTGGGCTTCGCCACACGGCGAGTCTAGCCCACCTCCGGCTAACGGATCTCTACAATCGCGATCACCTCGTAGGTCTGGCTACCAGCCCCAGTACACACCATCTGCCAGCCAGCACGGCCAGCAGCCATCGCCAGAGATAGCATTGATGGAGTCAATTGACACTGCCACCGCCACCCATCCAGGACATTTTCTCGCACCGCCATAGGGCTCCTCCGGGAAAGCCAAATCCACCCCGATAGTTTCCCTCATGGAGATCTTCTCTTTGAGACCGACATCTGACCTCTACTGTGGCCGCGATTGTTGGTGGCTATTCGCACTTGCCCATCGGTGTTTTCAGGCCAGCCACATGCTAGAAACCGCCGACCATCAGCCCATATATATAACTTCCTCACTTGACGACTGATCTTTTGAGACCACCCATGGCCATCACCGTAGCCAGTGGCGATAACACTGCTTCATGGTCATTTTCCAGCCAGCCAACGGCCAGACCTTGCCCGTTTGCATGTCTTCATGATTGCCTGATCTTGTTCACCAGCCTGCCAACCCAGTCAGGTCTTCCCATCCAGTCAGGTCTACCTATCCAACCCAGCCCATTTTTTAGTTAACCTAGACCAGGTTGGTTCAGCCCATTCGGTTTGGTCCAGCTCAGCTCGGTTTGGTTTGATTCAGCTCATTTTTAGCCTGTTTACGGCCATTCCTCTATCTTTTTTTGTAATTCCAGAGCATGTACATTATATTAAATGCATATTTCATTGTTTAGCATATTTGGATGTAATGGATATTTTTCTTTATTTACTAATTATTTTATTTATTTATTTATTTATTCATGATTATTAACTTCATAGTATTTTTATGTTTCTTGACTATAATGAATGATTATATGACTAAGTATTGTTATTTATAATGTAAATATTCATAGATATTATTTTTATTTATGTTTGTCTTATTTATATGAATTTAGGCATATGTTCGTATGTTTAATATTCATATTAATATTTTTCATAATTAATTAAAATTAGGTATATATTTATTTATTTATCTATTGATTTATTTAATTAATTATTTGTTTATGTAATGACCCGCCCTAACCGGCTGGGGTTACTCAAAAACATAAATGATGTAACAATAACATTCAAGAACATGAATTGTAATACGATAAATAAGTCTAGAAATTTATAAGTAATAAAAATAAATCATGTTCTTATAGCATGTGACAATACGTAAAATAAATTAACTAGGTGAGTACAAAAGTCCACAGTCTCTGACTGTTTCCCATAACCATATTTATAAAACAAGAGAATAAAAGAAAGTCCAATTTATTATCAATTCACCAAATTTAGGTCGGTAAAAGAACCACCAACCGCGCTTTTAATCCTCAGTCCAAAGCTGCTCACCTGCAGAGGCAATTCCGCATTAGTGATAAAATCACTAAGCTGCATAATTAAATGAAACAAGTCAATATAATCCTCATTATCATTTCTCGAGACTTTTAGTAGTTATGATCCTATGTTGAGCTCCAATTATACTCGGAGGGGTGGCCATCCCATCCAGCTACAATCTCATGCATGCGCACACATGCTACGTGGCCCACGGCATGTATTTACCGATATTTGCCATTGACTCGCCCCTCAATATTACCGGTATTTGCCATTGACTCGCCCTCTCAATATTACAAGTGCATAATGAGCCGCCTTGCGTCATTGTGCCTGTCACCCCTTTCGGCATGGGGGCAGGTATTTAATCTTTCCAAGGGTGCCGTCTTATGTCGAATTGAGTCGACCCCGGTTGCACTCGGCGCTGCTAGTTGGATATGAGCTCAAGTCAACCAAGACTCCCACATAGTAATTTTTAAAGGGTGCGGCCTCATGTCGAACTGAGTCAATTCCTTGACCCCCAGTTGCACTTGGTATATAGTGGTCAAATCTAGTCTCGGGCCAACCAAGGCTGCTAAAAAGGAAAAATACAACATTTTAAATAATTATACCGACATGGATAGTTCGTAAGTGAACCTGCAACCGTGACCAATGATCCTAATCTGAATGAGAACTTAAAATTATACGTAAGTAAAATTTTATTCGAGTAGAAATGCAAGCTAACTAAATGACTTAAATATATTATTATTAGAATTCAACAACATAAAGCATGCAACATTCAACAATATTAAATATTAAATTCTCAACATTTACATCAAGTCTAGTGAGATAATTAATTATTCATGTGACAATCATTTAAGTCATACTTTACATTTTAAATAATTATTTAAATCATAATTCACACTTCACTAATGATAAAATAATTATTAACTATAAACAAGTATTTAATTATTTAATTACTATTATGAGTATTTTTCCTTTGAGATGATATTTACCTATTCATGATCTTGACTATTTAATTTACGGTTTTGATCTTTAATCATTATCATTATTAATAGTAATTTAATTAATTAAGTTGTTTGATTAAATTATTTAAAATGATTTGTATTATCCTAATTTAAAGATATTACTAATACAATTATTTTAAATTATTCAACTCAATAAAAGGTTTGAACTTTATTTATTTTCTTTATGATATTTAGGTTCAACGTTTATGATTTTTACACTAATAACTCATTTCCTATCTTACTAACTCGTTATTGAAATAATCACTTTACTCTAGCTAGTATTAAATTTTAATATGGTAAAGGTGAAATGTTTATTTCATTAATCACTTATAACCATCCAATTTAACTTAATAGCTTATATAGTACACAGATTAATTATCAACAGTTTATCATTACTGTATTCTTTTAATTACTCATGGCAATTTTGTACAATAATTAATTAGTTTATCAACTATAACCCATAACTTATTACGAGTTAGTATTATTTTTTTAACTTGAGCCGTGTCGAGAGAAGTTATATTTACAAGTTTGCCACTGAACGGATTCTTCTTCTTCCCCGTTGACCCTTCTCTTCTCCAGACCCTCTCTTGGCACAAAACCATATCAAGACCTTCACTACTGCAACCTTCCCCAACAATCTAGTTGAACAACCATATAGAGCATCCCAACCAAACATCAATAACAAAATAAAAACAGCCAGAGAGGTAGCCTAAAGTTCGTGTTTACAGTAGCCATCCAAGGCGACCACCATCCTGGCCAGATGCACTGCCGGGAAAGCTTCCCTTCTCCCTGCACAACAACCCACACCATCAAGGCTGTGAGCATGCATGGCGTGAGCCTTGGCCGACGAACTGATGTGGATGCCTAACTTGACAAGTGTAACAACCCAGCCATTTTTAACAATATTGTGGGCCTTGTTGGCCAGGTGTTACCAAAATGCCAAGTAATAAGTTATAAAATAATGGTTCCCACAGTCTTAGACCATTTCCCATAGCCACATTTATAACTCAAAACAAAATAAAAAGAAGTCTCATTTATTACCTATTCTCCTAACCTGACTATCCTATCATACTTTTATTCTACCTTATTTGAGCTGAAATCAAATAATCTTGATTGGCCTACATACCCATGTCGGGATCAAGCTCGATGTAGTTCTATTAGCCGATGGGTCAGTCCATCGTGCCCCTATTATGTTGGGTTGCCACTATAAAATATTGGGCCGATGGGTCAGTCCATCGTGTCCCCTATTATGTTGGGTTGCCACTATAAAATATTGGGCCGATGGGTCCATTCCACCGTACCCCCTATTGGCCGATGGGTCCATTCCATCGTACCCCCTATTGGCCGATGGGTCCATTCCACCGTACCACTTATTAGTTGAGCCGATGGGTCCATTCCACCGTACCCCTTATTAGCCGATGGGTCCATTCCACCGTACCACTTATTATGTTGGGCCGATGGGTCTCATGCCACCGTACCCCCTATTGGCCGATGGGTCCATTCCACCGTACCCCCTTATTGGCCGATGGGTCCATTCCACCGTACCCCCCTATTGGCCAATGGGTCCATTCCACCGTACCACTGTATTAGGTTGAGCCGATGGGTCCATTCCATGTGCCCCCGTGTTGGCCGATATTTATTTATGGACTGTCCGTTCCATTCTGACATCTCCATTATTAGATTTTGAACAGTGCGGCTGAAAAAAAATAGGGTTTCTTGAAACTAGTCAAACGTGAATTTCATATCTGCCATCTAATTTGCAACCATACAATATCTCAACACCCAAAGACCTATTGCAATTTATACCAAAAAGTTCCAGCAACTTAGCAAGGTATTTCTAATGAATTTATGCGTTGCAACCATGCATGTAAGAGTTCTAATGGAAAAGAAACTAAGAAGAAATATGAAATGCTTACACCACAATGGAAAGGCACTGGAGAGGAGGCAAGAAGGAGTGGACTGACTTTTCTCCCTAACCCCTCCTCCTATATATATATGCTTCAACGAGTTCCTCAATTAAATTCTCACATCTATTCATGTATAGGTATTCCCTAGGTTCAACGAGTCCCTTTATTAAATTCTCTTACCCCACATTCGTTCATGAATCAGTATTCTCTAGGTTGGGTTCGTTTTCCCTAATGCCAGAGTTTGGCCTTACGTCTTCTCTAAGGTCAGGGTTTGGCTTTACGTGAACCGTGACCGGTCTACTTAATAACCAACCATATCCATTCATCGAAAATAATATTTCATAATACTTAGGTTCAAGTCATAAAATAAAAATTTTCACATATTTTCACGGTTCTTACAACAAGCACCAAAGGAACAATCCCAAACATGAACCTATCCCCCACAGCGTTGCCCATAATCCTAAACCAAACAATTACATACCATAGAATGTTGATGAAGCAATAGAAATAGCAAGGCGATCATGGAATGCATGCTCATGGAAAAACAAAACAGCGACTATAAAATCAGCAAAAGAAGGACAAGGAAAGCATACCAAATAGGACACGAAGACGAGATGTAAGAACGCCACCTAGAGAGGAGAGCAAAAAGGAGAGAAAGGAGAAGAAGGTGAGAAATAGGTGGCTAGGGTGAGGAAGACACTCCCTCACAAAAATAACGGCTAGGGTATGGGAAAACACGCCAACATAAGACTTTAACCGGGTAGAGAATAAAAATAAAAATAATATAATAATCATAATAATTCTCCAACATTAATTAGAGTATTATTTATGTTCATTTATTTATTATTTACTTTGATTACATATGAGTGAATTTATTTGTTTATTTATTTATTTATTATTATTTTTATAATTATATCTTGATTTGTGTGCCACATGTTTAGTTATTGGCTTGTTAGCACTGCTTTTTTATTGGGATATATTGATGATACGAGCACATACCACGAATATGCATCATATAGAGATGTTAGTATTGTACTTAGTAGTGAGTTCCAATGTAAGTTTCAGAGTCTAAGCTAGTTGTAGATATGCAGATAAGCTTGTAGCTAGGACCACAGGTTCGTAGGACTTCTCTCTCTACTTGACTCTTTGCGTATCTAGTTTAATAGTGTTTTATACATAGGGTGTCATCGGCTGTGTTTATCGGATCCTTCAGATGTCGGGTTATTTAGCCTTGTTCTTTACACACGTTTAATAAAGCTACAAGGATGAGATCTATTGTTTGTTTTCAAACTTAAGCTCTAAAAATTTATGATACAAGCCCTTTCCCTAAGCCTCTTATATAAGTGCATGCATTTTTATAGATTTCACGAAAAGAGAACGAGTGATATGGAGATATGTATGGACCACACTAGTATTCCTTCAAACCCTGAGGTAGCGTAGTGTATGAGGGTACTGCGTAACGTAGCACATTTTCAGAATTTGTGGCACTAACTTAACTGTTCCTTTTACCACTGAGTAGTGTGGCGGGCTGATATGGAAGATGTAAGGGTGTAAGCATTGTATGTATGAATATAATTTTGTGCCATCCATGCGAGCCGACACTTGCTTAAGTATGTTTGCTTACTACCTAGTGTGAGGCATTCTTGAAGTTTCATAAGCTTTTGTGGGTAATTGAATACCCATTTGCCATTTTGTATTAGCTATTTTTCAGACCAGTAATATTTGTTACTAACGCTTTTCATATAATATATGTAGGTCTTGTAATATTGAGTTGACTTTGGAGGGAGGACAGATAAATGCTACAATAATTTGAGCTCAACACGAGTTATTTACTTTCTTAATTTAATTTATGTTCAAAGTGTTTGACGTGTATTTAATGGTGTCTTTTATTCTCATAACACCAAGAAGGTTGTTTTGATTTATTTTATCGATTAAGTCGTACTTACCGACAACTTTAAATATTATTCGACTCGATCACATAATTTCTGATTTGGTTCTTAAGTGAAGCGAAATTGGGGCATTACAAGTTGGTATTAGAGCCATGTCTTAGTTGATTGAGATAAAAACTTTTGTTTTGAGCCAAGTGTAAGGAGCTGTCCTTAGCCAAGCCAACAGGTATTCCATTTGACTTTTTCTCAGTGTTTATAGAAATTATGAGATGGATTTAAGATCATGGTTTCAGTAGATACTTGCTTGGATCTCACTAAAATATCATGATAAGCTAATAGACATGCCTTTCCTTTAGCCATGCTAGAGATTTGGATGACGTAAGAGTGTCCACATGCTCAGTTAGCTACGGTTGAGATGGATAGTGACCAAGAGTACCTAGAACTTTGGTGATCACATTGCAATATTTGCCCGTCTTTTGCATGTTACCACATCAGTCTTCCTTAGAACATAGTGTACATCACAAAACAAAGTTATAAGAGATGACACAAGGAGGGAGCTTGGAGTATGGAGATATTCACGTAATTAAGTGACACATGAGTAGAGACTATTGAGTGCCTTAAACAGATCTATAAGGGATAGACCAAGGTGGAGCATAGATGAGAGTTTTGGGTAGATGACTTGGATGGACTACTTCCAGAAGATAATAGTGAATGAGGATGATTAGCGGCATGAATGTACAGTCCCATGGACACTTCACCACCTCTCCCTCTTCCACTAGTGTATGTCTATCCAAATAAAATTATTGTTTACTCTTCACCTAATTGAGTCATATATACATTGAAAATGAGCGAGACTATCTTTGACCATGGATTTAGACTGATGACTGACTATCACTTGGTCTACCAGGGCCAGATTAGCGATCGCTATTGTAAACCAAACAGTGGTTCTAGGAGCAGTCACTTCAGATTGTAGGAGATAAGTGTAGGCACAACATTAGATTACCATCGTACACTTACCACTATGATCCAGACTGCATGGTTGGATAACCTGAGCCGTGTTAATAGGAGCTACCTCTAAGGAGATAGAAATATGGAGATAAACATGCTAGAGAAAGTAATGGGTTCACAATGTACATGATCAGGACAATGCTTTAGCACCTGGATAGCACAAGCGCCTTCCGAGTTGCACAACCACCGTCTGAGTAGAACAATCGTCGTCTCTGATGCACAACCGCCGTCTGAGTAGCACAACCATTGACCGTGATGCACTACCACCGACCGAATAACACTACCACCACCTGCAATACATAACCACTGTCTGAGTTGCCCAATCACCTTCTGTATATTGCACTATCACCGATTGAGTGGAGTAGCTATTGTCGAAGGGCCAAGTAATTTACCTCACCCAACAGGAGAACAACTACTTAAGGATGCCATCACAGCATAGAGACTATATATCACAGCATTGAGAACAAAGTTGGGACAGAGATTGAGGTCAAGATATAACTACGGTAACATTTTCCAGGTAGAGTTGGATACCATCACCTTGACCTGACATCCTTAGGTCATATGTGTATTGCAAGACAGTGTTAGTGACAGTCTTATATTGATATATATAAATAGTTTCCAAAAACAAGGGAGTGTGACCTTCATATGAGATGGTCACAGAGGTCAGATTGTTTAGTCAGCATGTCAACAAATATATGAGTTGTAGCTAGGGTATACAGACCATACAAATGGTCAGACATGTAGTTTGATCTTAGCCAACGAGAGCAGTTCGACTCGTATTAAATTTTGGCATAGATGATGGGTTCAATGAGAGAGTGTCTTTTAGGGAGACCATGTTTTCCTTGTGCTTCGCCAGCACAATTAAGTCTTTACCTTGAGACATAGGATGAATGATTAGTTTGACTATGACGAATGGTTATGTGACTACGTATTGTTATTGATAATGCAAATACTCATAGATGTTATTTTTGTTTAAGAAGGTTGTTTCGATCTATTTATCGATCGAGTCATGCTAACCACCAACTTTAAACATGACTCGACTCAATCGCAACATTTCTGATTCAGTTTTTAAGTGAACAAAAATCGAGATGTTACAGTATGCATGATATTTACTCGTGTTTATCCATATATTTATATAATATAATGATATTATTGTTTTATGATTAAAATATTATTTATTTTCAGATATTTATTATTTATCTATTATTCATGACTGTATTTATTTCTGTATTTATTATTTGTTTTTTTTGTTATATCTCGATTTGTGTACTTGATGTTTAGTTGTAGGTTTATTTAGCATTGTTATTTCATTAAGAAGTTTTCAAGATGTGAGCACACATCACGAGCATGCATCAGATAGAGAGATCAGTATTTTACTCAGTAGTGGGTTTCAATTTTGAAGTTTGAGCTCACCGTAAATAAGACGTCACACTTGGAGCTTGGACCACAAATTCATTACGACTCTTCTATATTTTTATTGCTATTTTCTATTGTTGATTTGATTTTTCGATCACAGAACATGTTTAGGTCATTAAGACATATTTACTTTTCTGATTAATAACTTTTGAGTCTGATTTTAAAAGCAAGATCCACTGCAAGTTGCTGTTGTGCCTATTATATAAATCCTTTCCTATGCCTATATATGATTTTATCTAGTTTTCAATGAGACGAGAAATGGTGAAATCAACTCGTATGTACTACGAGTGGTGCATGCTAGTCAAAGCAGGCTCTGGATTGGTGAGCAGGCTATTCTATTCCTAAGGGATCCTAACAACTCTGTGTTTTGAGTTTTTTCACACTCGGAGAAACGTGGATGTTTGGTGGGTACTATCTGGTACAGCACACACTGGATATGTGGTCCTAAGGGCGACTACTTAAGAGTACTCAGCCTTCATGTTTAGCACTAGAAGTTATACGGATCATGTAGAGGGCTTCAGGATAATTGATTTTCCCGTGAGATTGATCGTTTGAAAAATGTTGAGGCATTTGAAGAGTCAAAATAGGATGGTATTGAGGCAAGGTCAACAACTCCTGATTAGTGCCCTTCGAGAGTTCGCATGAATGATATATATATTGTTTTCTTTCTCGTCGAATATCATATTCCACTTTCCAATTTGTGCTAGTTATTGTTACTAATATTTTTTATATTATATATATAGGTGAATGACCTAAGTCGACATGAGTGGGATGATAGATAAACACTACATACACTTGAGCTCATCGTAATTATTTTCTTTCATATTTTTATTTATATTTTATGTGTTTGACACATATTTAGTAATGTCTTTCATTCTCAAGACACCAAGAAGGTTATTTTGATCTATATTATTGATCGAGTCTTAGAAATTAGCAGCTTTAGATATAACTCGACTTAGTCGTAACATTCTAATTCGGTTCTTAGGTGAACTGAAATTTGTCTGTTGTAGTTTAGATCCCCAAAATGCATAACCCTCCACATTGTCATCATTAATATTCATTAGTTAAATTTCATTGTTACCATTTTCTTTGTTATTTATTTGACTCAATTGTGTTGTCACAAATGTATTATTTATATCACTACTATACCTAATTGGCTTATCCCATGTACTTTGTATTGTTAATTTTATGGCATGGTTGTGATCTTATTCATTCACTCATGTCAACCATGCTTCATGGGCATTACTAAATAGTTTTCTTGCGTAGGTTCGGTGTAGAAGCTCGTTGTCTATGTAAAGATTCTGAAAAAATATTTATGTTGTTTAAAAATATTTGACTCGGTCCGGGAAGGATAAAACGTTGGAGAATTATTATTATTATTATATTTTATTCACAACCCTGATAAAGTCTGGTGTTGGGGTGTGTTCCCATACCCTAGCCGTCATTTTCATTTTATTTTTGTGAGGGGGCACCTTCCTCACCCTAAACACCTACTTCTAATTTTCTTCTCCTCTTCGTTACCAGAGCCGACTTCCTCCTTGTTTGGGTATCCTCCCTATCTCCTTATTCTTAGTTTTTCATGCATGCATATTTGTAAATGAATAGATGAATGATAGTTGATAAAAACTGTTGCGATTTCTAATCCTTTGGTTTTGTGTTTTGAGTTGTTTTCAACACTGTTGGAGGATCGTCGCTAGTTGTAGCAATGATGGGAGTTGTTGTTAAGCGTTACCTAAATCCTTAATGATAATAAGTTTGATAATCATGGGAATTAACGTTCTAAATCAACAAGAAGAGCTAAACTGAATTGTATATGACTGAAATCCATTCCATGGAAGACGAGCTTCCTTTCTCACACCCCAGACGGCCGGCTCCTCTGGCTTCTGGGTTGAAGGGTGGCATCGTCATGACCTTTGTTTCCGGTGGGTGCTGGAATTGCTCCGGCTAGTGGGCAGAGTTTCAAGGAGTGACGAAGGTGGTGGCGTTCCTCTGCAAACTGACGATGCCAATTGTTCTTCATCAACAAGACCTCCATTAGGGGTTCCATTACAGCAGTTCCTACTGCCAGCACAGTCCACTGCTGACGACCTCCTAACCAGAAATCATGGTGGCGAATGTCCCGATGAGGGAGGATGACCCTACTCCCTGCATCCTCAAGTGGTGGCCGATTCTTCTTGTTCTAATGCTTGCCTGAGGTAGCGGAACCTCTGAATTGTAGCAAGGTGTAAGAAAGTGGTCATCTTGAGGCTGGTGTGCATGGAGGACGTTATCTGGTTTTGTGCCAAAATGGAGTTTGGAAAAGAGAAGGTCCGTAGGGAAGAAGAATCCTTCCGGTGGCAAACTTGTAAATAAAACCTGACTTGACACCGTCACGAGTTAAAAAAATCATAAAAAATATTATTCTAATGGTTGTGGGTTACAGTTACGAAACTAATTAATTATTGTACAAAATTGCAATTAATTATAGTTGCTAAACTAATTAATTATTTAATCACCATGCACCGAGTGTAACCGGCGTGCAAGGAATTGACTCAGTCTAACACGGAGCCACACCATTTAAAAAATTACTATGTGGGAGTCTTAGTCGACTTGAGTTTATAGCCGACCACCATGCACTGAGCACAAAGGTCAATGAATTAACTCAAATTCAACATAGGGCAGCACTCCTTGAAAGATTAAATACCTTCCCCCATGCCGAAAAGGGTGACAGGGCGCACTAGCACAAGACGGCTCATTATACACTTGTGATACTGAGAGGGTGAGCCAATGGCAAATATCAGTAACTACATGCCGTGGGCCACGTAGCATGCATGGGCATACATGGAATTATAGCTGAATGGGGTGGCCACCCCTTCCAGCATATTAAGAGCTCGGCATAGGCTCATAACAACTAAAAGTCTCGAGAAATGATAATAGGGATTATATAGACTTGTTTTATTTAATTATGCAGCTTAGTGGTTTTATTACTAATGCAGAATTGCCTCTGTAGGTGAGCAGCTTCAGACTGAGGATTAAGAGTGTGGTTGGTGGTTTGTTTACCAACCTAGGTTTGGTAAATTGATAATAAATTGGACTTCCTTTTATTCTCTTGTGTTATGAATGCGGCTATGGGAAACGGTCAGAGACTGTGGGACTTTGTACTCACCTAGTTAATTTATTTTACGTATTGTCACATGTTATTAGAACATAATTTATTTTTATTACTTATAAATTTCTAGACTTATTTGCCATATTACGATTCATGTTCTTGAATGTTATTGTTACATCATTTATGTTTTTGAATAACTTCTGGCCGATTAGGGCGAACATTACAGGTGGTATCAGAGCACGGTTTCCCACAGGCTCACACTTTATTACTTAAGTACCTTGTTGAAAAGTCCACTGCTTATCTTTTCCCAATGTTTTATGTTATTAATTAACAAATTCATTCACTAATAAACCTATGTCATAACTGAAAAAAAACATATTAATGAACCATGATAGGAAAAATTTTCAACATTTTAGATGGCAGGGCCTCGTAGATAATCAAACTGATCTGCTTAGTCAAATTCGAACACAAAGAGTGTATTGGCCTGGATCTTGACGGCCATACAGGGATAGGCGAAGCTTTAGCAAATACAAATTCTGTGGTTGAAAATATTGTTCAGCGGTTACTAAGGAGTGGTACCAGGGAATGGAGCCTCAAACTCAGTAGCGGGTCCCAGTATCACCCCAGACGGTGGTCAAGGAGTGCCCAAGGGCGGGCATGGTTAGCAGACCCGGGCGAGCGAGGGGAGCTTCTAAACCCAGTCCCACTGGTAGTCTGACAAGTGTTGCTACCAGTTGTTGACGATAGTGACCGTTACACTATAGAAAAGTTTACAAAGAATGGAGATGAGGTATTTATTGGAGGGATCAATCAAATAAAGGTCGGGACCTGGATACACATTACCGAAAAAGTGTTTAGGGCTCTGTCTATGCCCCACAGCCATCAAGTGACGTTGGCAACATGCATGCTTCAGGAGGAAGTATCTTACTGGTGAAAGTTTATTGGAAAAACCACATTCCATTGATGTGAGATTTTTTCCATCACGTGGGTGGAATTTGTGTAAGCTTTCAATGGAGAATATTTTCCAGAGCCTATTGTCCAGAAGAAAGCACTAGTGTTCGCCAATTTGGTTCAGGGGGAAGATTCAGTCCGGAATATGCCAAGAAATTCTTACAGCTTGAGTGTTTTGCACCAAGAATTCTGGCAATTGATAAGGCTAAAACTAACAAATTCTTTTGGGGATTGAAGCCAGAATTGAGGGGTAAGATTACTACAGTGCCAAGGAGTACGATAACCGAAGTGATCGACTCAGCTACTACCCAGGAGTTGGTGTTTGAGTATGACCAGGCACAGAAGCATGGAAAGCTTACTTCACAGCACAGAAGATGGATCACTTTCGTTATGTATTGATTGTCGAGAACTTAATCAAGTGATAGTCAAGAATCGGTATGCCTTACCGAGGATTAATGACTTGTTTGATCAGCTAGAAACAACCGGAGTATTTTCTAAGATAGACTTGCAGTCTGGTTATCACCAGTTGCGAGTAAAGGAGTCAGACATACAGAAAACAACTTTCTGAACTCAGTATGGACATTATAAGTTTTTGGTCATGCATTTTGGGCTAACAAATGCACCAACGGCCTTTATGTCACTCATGAACACAGTGTTTCATGCATGCTTGGACAAGTTTATTATCATATTTGTGGATGACATTTTGGTCTATTCAAATAATGAAGAAGAGCATATGAGGCACCTGTCCATTACTCTTCAAGTCCTAAGGGAGAATCAACTATTCACCAAGCTCTCAAAGTGTGACTTCTGGTTGAAGGAGGTAAACTTCCTTAGTCATATTATCTCAAATGCCAGAGTTGCAGTGGATCCATCAAAAGTGAAAGCAGTCACTGACATCATAAGCTTTCTTGGCTTAGCGGGTTACTACAAGAAATTCATTAAAAACTTCTCCTTTGTAGCATTGCCGACATACAAGGAAGGGAGACAAGTTTGAATGTAGTAGTAAATGTAAGGAGAGTTTCCAGTCTCTAAAGAAGAGTCAGACAACTGCACCAGTCTTGACACTGCCGAATGGTATTGAAAGATTTGTAGTCTTCAGTGATGCATCCCTATTAGGTTTAGGATGTGTCCTTATGCAGGGAGCTAAAGTGGTGGCCTATGCCTCTCATCAATTGAAGAATCATGAGCAAAATTATGCAGCCCATGACTTGGAACTGGCAACAGTGGTTTTTGCCCTGAAGATTTGGAGACACTACTTGTATGGAGCCCAGTTCGAAGTCTTAACTAACAACTAGAGTTTGAAGTATATCTTCACCTAGAATGACCTTAACCTTCGACAGAAGTGGTGGATAGAGTATTTGAGGACTACGACTTCCAAATCTTATGCCACCAAGGGAAAGTGAATATGGTAGCAAGCGCGTTGAGTCGGAAGGGCAAAGTGGACAAGGGTCTGCGGCTAGCACAAATGGTGGCTATGTCAGCAGAAGTGGTGGCTATCAACTTTGTGGAGCAAATTTGGTTATTTCCAATGTTTTGGTTGATTGTGTTAAGCTAGCACAAATGGGTGATGAGGAGCTGAATGAAATGTTGGACAAGACTTCTGACATTGTAGCTAATTCCAATAGTGTGATCAGATCTAGAGAAAGGTTGTGTGTACCCAAGGATCATGCACTGAGGCGGAATATCTTGGAGGATGCTCATCGCTCAAAGTTCTCAATACACCCTGGAGTCACTAAAATGTATTAGGTTTTAAAGCGAACCTACTAGTGGATTGTGATCAAAAGGGATGTTGTGGATTTTGTCTCCAAGTGTTAGACTTGCCAACAAATCAAAGCCCAACATCAACTACCTTGAGAGTGTGTCATATGCGATTTTATTGCAAAGCTCCCAAGGACTTAGAAGAAGCATGACTCCATATGGGTGGTTGTGGACCAACTAAATCAATGAGGATTAAGGAATACCTGGCAGTATTGTATGTTGATAACATTGTGAAGTTGCATGGGATTCCAAAAGAGGTAGTCTCCGACCGAGATCTCCTATTTACCTCACATTTCTGAAAAGCTTTCCAAAAGCCACGGGACCCAAATCAAGCTGAGTACATTAGATCATCCCCAAACTTATGGACAGAGTGAGAGGACTATTCAAACTTTGGAAGATTTGTTGTGAGCTTGCATTCTTTAGGGGAGGTGACTGGGAGAAACACTTAGCCTTGGTTGAATTTACTTACAGTAACTCTTATCAAGCCAGTATAGGGATGGCACCATTTGAAGCCTTATATGGTAGGCCTTGCAAGTCTCCATCGTGCTGGCTGGAGTCTACTGAAACAGTTATAGTCGGGCCAAAGATGGTGAGGGAAGTAACTAAAAAGGTGAAACTCATTTAGCAAAGACTTAAGGCAGCTCAGGATCTTTAAGCGATGCTGATACTCAAAAGATCCGTAGAGTTCCAAGTCGGGGAGTTTGTGTACCTAAAGCCATCTCCTATGAAGGGGGTGATTAGATTTAGAACATCAGGGAAGTTGAAGCCAATATTCATAGGACCATTCCCAATCCTAGATCGAGTTAGAAACTATGCATATAGACTAGCATTGCCACCAAGCCTAGTTGGAGTACACAATGTTTTCCATGTGTCAACGCTAAAGAAATATGTACGAGATGAAGATTATATAATCATAAATTTTGAAGACTTAGAACTACAACCAATTTAACTCATGAGGAAAAACCGATTCGCATCCTGGACAGAGAAATAAAGACACTCAGGAACACGGAAATTCATTTGGTAAAAGTATTGTGGAAAAATCAGGGGTCAGAGGAAGCTACATGGGAGACTGAATAAGAAATAATAAGGAAATACCCTAGCCTATTTGTGGTATAATATTCTTATAATTGTAGTAGCATGAACCGATCCCAAAGATAAAATTAATCATGATTGTCCAATTGCCATTATAATATTTCAAGGACAAAATATTTCTAAGTTGGGGAGGCTGTAAAGATTGTGAAAAATATTTATGTTGTTTAAAAATATTTGACTCGGTATGGGAAGGATATAACATTGGATATTTATTATTATTATTATATTTTATTCACAACCCAGTTAAAGTCTTGTGTTAGGGTGTTTTCCCATACCCTAGCTATCATTTTCATTTTAGTTTTGTGAGGAGGCATCTTCCTCACCCTGATGCCTACTTCTCATTTTCTTCTACTATTCCTTACCGGAGCCGGCTTCTTCCTTGTTTAGGTATCCTCCCTGTAAAGACTGTGGAAAAAAATTTTAATATATTCAACTCGGGCAGGGAAGGATCGAGCGTTAGAGAATTAATATTAATTATATTATTCCACAAACCCTAGCCGTCAGTTCATTTTATAAAGGACGTCCTCCACCCTAGCCTTGATTCGTATTCTTTTCTCCTTTTCCTTGCGGGCGTGTCTTCTTCCTTGCTTAGGTATTCTTCTTATCTCCCTAATCTTAGTTTTCATGCATTCCTTAATCACCATGCTAAATTCTATTGCTTCATCAATTCATGATCATCATGTAAAGTTCTGCTACTTACTCCTCATGGGCGTCATGTAAACTTGCTGTTGTTTCATCAACTCATGATCATTTTGTTGTGCTGTTGCTTCATTAATGTTCTATCCTATGTAATCAGTTGGGTTAGGATAAGGGAATTGCAGTCTCTAACGTCTTAGGAGTCTAGGATGGGGTTTGGAGGGTGGACAACGCTGTGGGTGTTTTCAGGCGTTCATAACAGTCCGTCAGCCAAGATTCACACCCTGCAAGCTCACAGCGCTTGGCCAGGATGTTGGGTTGTCGTGCAGGGAGAAGGGAAGAGTTCCTGGTGGTGCTGCTGGCCAAGACTCGCGTCTTGGTACAGAACAGAGTTGGACGTGAATAGTTGCTGAAAGGCAAGAGCTTTAGGCTTCCAATTGGATTGCTAGGGGAGAGAGGCAGTTAGGTAAGGAAGCGATCTAGTTTTCGGTTGAAGAAGAAGACGCCAAGACTGGTTTTTGGGTGCAGGAAGGTCGCCTTGGATAGCTTCTGTAAATCGTGGACATTAGGCTTCATCTTTGACGATTTTAATTTGTTGTTGATGCTTGGTTAGGATGTTTAGATGGTCGTTCAATTGGGTTGCTGGGGAATTGAAGAAGGACATGACCAGTGGTGGTGCCAAAGTCTAGTTTTGGTGCAAAGACAGATGGTGACGGGAAGAAGAAGAAAAAGAAGGGCGGTGGCAATTCTTTAAATATTGGTTGACTCGATACCAACTCGAGTTAAAAATCATGTGAACTCGTAAAAATTCCTTAAAAATAATTATTTTAATGGGTTATGGGTAAATTTACTAAACTAACTAAGGATTGTATGAAATCGCCACGAGTAATAAAAATATAGTAATGATAAACGGTCGATAATTGAATGGTGTAATTCAAGCGATTAAATTAAATCAAAGGGTTATAAGTAATTAATAAAATATAGATTTTACCTTTACCATATTAAATTTAATATTAGGTAAATAAAGTAATTATTTTAATAACGAGTCAGTAATGTAGAAAATAGGTAATTAAACTATAGTCGGGTAGCAATCACTTGTGTCGAACCTAAATAACATAATGAAAATAGATAAAGTTCGAAATTTTATTGAGTCAAATAATTTAAAATAATTATATTAATAATATTTATGAATTAAAATAATACAAATAATTTTAAATAATTTAATTGAACAACTTAATTAATTTAATTGTTGTAAATAATAGTAGCGATTAAAAAAAATTATAACCGTCAACTAAATCATCAAGATTGGGGTTAAATAATTATCACCGCCAAGGAGAATTAAATACTTGTTTATTAGTAATAATTATGTTATCAATTGTTAGGTATTATTTATGAATTAGATAATTAATTTAAAATGTGAAGTAGGACTTAAATGATTATGTTACAGGAATAATTAATTATCTCACTAGATTTGTTGATAATTTAATATTTAATATTTTTGAAAATGATATATAAATTAGATATTTAGTTGCATGCATTCATACTCGAATAAAATTATCCTTATGTATAATTTTATATTCTCGTTCCGATTAGGATCATTGTTTGGAGCTGTGAGTTCGGAATATCCAGGTCCGTATAATCATTTGAAATGTTGTACTTTCCCTTGTTGGCAGTCCTGGTCGGCTTGAGCCTAGATTCGACTAACATAAGCTGTAACGCAATTGGGGTCAAGGAATTGACTCAGTCTAACACGGGGTCGTACCTTTAAAATTACTATGTGTGTGCTTATAATTATTTGAAATATTATTTTTTCCAAACTGGTATAACACGGGTCGTACTTATATGAAATGTTGTATTTTCCCAAATTGGCAGCCCTTGTTGGCACTGATCTCATAATGAGCTGGGAGACGATTTTAACTTCAAGATGAATTGGGAGACCATGACTAAATGCAAGATGAATTGGGAGACCACCTAATCTTAGGATGAGCTGGGAGCCATTTCTTAATCTCAGAATGAGCTAGGAGACGATGTTAACCTCAAGATGAATTGGGGGACCATAACTAATCTCAAGATGAATTGGGAGACCACCTAATCTCAGCATGAGCTGAGAGCCATTTCTTAATCTCAAAATGAGCTGGAGACGATGTTAACCTCAAGATGAATTGGTGGACCATGACTAATCTCAAGATGAATTGGGAGACCACATAATCTCATAATGAGCTGGGAGACGATTTTAACCTCAAGATGAATTGGGGGACCATGACTAATCTCAAGATGAATTGGGAGACCACCTAATCTCAGGATGAGCTGGGAACCGTTTCTTAATCTCAGAATGAACTGGGAAACAATTGTCTAATCTCAGAATGAGCTGGGAGATGATTTTAACCTCAAGATGAATTAGGGTACTATAACTAATCTCAAAATGAATTGGGAGACCACCCAATCTCAGAATGAGATGGGAGACAATGTTCAAATCTCAGATTGACTTGAAAGACAAATTACTAATCTGAGGGATAAGTACTCTTTGCTTGTGTAATGATAATAATAATAACGAGTGAAATGATAATAGGGATTTTATTGACTTGTTTCATTTAATTATTCGGTTTAGTGGTTTTATCACTAACGCGGAATTGCCTCCGCAGGTGAGCAGCTTTGGGAGTAAAGAATAGAAGTGTCGTTGTTGGTTCATTTACCAACCTAGGTATGGTGAATCGATAATAAAGTTGGACTTCCTCATTATTCTCTTGTGTTATAAATGTGGCTATGGGAAATGGTCCGAGACTGTGGGATGATTATTTAAAATTTTAGAGAACTTGATGTATTGTTTTGATTCATATTATATGTTGCGAGACTTCTTTCCTGTATTTCAGTTCATGTTCTGGAATATTACCGTTACATCAATTATATTTTTAAGTAACACCCGGTCCGGTTCGGGCAGGTCGTTACACTCCCTATCTCCTTATTTTGAAATGAATAGATGAATGATAGTTGATAAAAACTGTTGCAATTTCTAATGCTTTTGGTTTTGTGTTTTGGGTTGTTTTCACCACTGTTGGACAATCGTCGCTGGTTGTAGCAATGATGGGAGTTGTTGTTAATCGTTACCTAAATCCTTAATGATAATAAGTTTGATAATCATAGGAATTAACGTTTTAAATCAACAAGAAGAACTAAACTGAATTTTTTATGACTAAAATCCATTCCATGGCGGATGAGCTTCCTTTTCTCACTCCCCAGACGGCCCCTCTGGCTGCTGGGTCAAAGGGTGGCATCGTCATGACCCTTGTTTCCAGTGGGTGCTGGAATTGCTCTGGTTAGTGGGCGGAGTTTCAAGGAGTGGCGAAGGTGGTGGCGTTGCTCTGCAAACAAACGATACCAGTTGTTCTTCGTCAACAAGCTCTCCATCAGGGGTTCCATTACAGCAGTTCCTACCACCAGCACGGTCCACTGCTGACGACCTCCTCGCTAGAAATCATGGCAGCGAAAGTCCCGATGTGGGAGGATGACCCTACTCCTGCTTCCTCATGTGGTGGCTGATTCTTCTTGTTCTGATCCCGGCCTGAGGTAACGGAACCTCTGAATTGTAGCAAGGTGCAAGAAGGTAGTCATCTTAAGGCTGGTGTGCATGGAGGACATGATCTGGTTTTCTGCCAAGATGAAGTTTGGAGAAGAGAAGGTCGGCAGGGACGAAGAATCCTTTTGGTGGCAAACTTGTGAATAAAACCTGACTCGACACCAGCTCGAGTTAAAAAATAATACTAACTTGTAATAAATCCTTAAAAATTATTCTTCTAATGGTTATGGATTACCGTTGCTAAACTGATTAATTATTGTACAATATTGCCATGAGTAATAAAAAAATACGGTAATGATAAACTTTTAATAATTAATCAGTGTACTATAAGCTATTAAGTTAAATCGGATGGTTATAAGTGATTAATGAAATAAAGATTTCACCTTTATAATATTAAATTTAATACTAGGTAGATAAAATGATTATTTTAATAACGAGTTAGTAAGGTAGAAAATAATTTATTAAAGTATAATCGTGAAAAAATCACAAACGTTGGACCTAAATAGTATAATAAAAATAAATAAAGTTCGAACCTTTATTGAGTTGAATAATTTAAAATAATTGTATTAGTAATATCTTTAAATTAGGATAATACAAATAAATTTAAATAATTTAATCGAACGACTTAATTAATTAAATTACTATTAATAATGATAATGATTAAAGATTAAAACCGTAAATTAAATCGTCAAGATCATGGATAGGAAATTATTATTTCAATGGAAAATATACTAATAATAGTAATTATATACTTGAATACTTGTTCATAGGTTAACAATTATTTTATCATTAGTGAAGTGTGAATTATTTTGAAATAATTAATTTAAAATGTAAAGTATGACTTAAATGATTATGTCGCATGAATAATTAATTATCTCACTAGATTTGTTGTAAATGATGAGAATTTAATATCTAATTTTGTTGAATGTTGCATGTTGTCGAATTAGAATAATGATATATTTAAGTCATTTAGTTGCATATATTTTTACTCGAATAAAATTATATTTATGTATAATTTTATATTCTTGTCCAGATTAGGATCGTTGGTTAGGTTGCAGGTTTATTTACAAAATATCTAGGTCTATATAATATTTAAAATGTTGTATTTTCCTTTTTTAGAAGCCCTGGTCGGTCTAAGCCCATATTCGACCACCATGCACCGAGTGCAACCGGGGTCAAGGAATTGACTCAGTCTGACACGGGGCCACACCCTTTAAAAAATTTCTATGTGGGAGTCTCGGTCGACTTGAGTTCATATCTGACCACCATGTATTAAGCGTAACCGGGGTCAATGAATTGACTCAATTTGACACAGGGAAACACCCCCTAAAAGTTTAAATACCTGCCCCCATGCCGAAATGGATGACTGGGCGCAATAGCGCAAGACGGCTCATTAGGCACTTGTGATACCAAGAGGGTGAGCCACTGACAAATATCGGTAACTACAGGCAGTGGGCCATGTAGCGTGTGTCCGCATACATGGGGTTGTAGCTGGATGCGGTGGTCACCCTTCCCAGCATAATTGTAGCTCAGCATAGGCTTATAACTACTAAAAGTCTTGAGATATGATAATAGGGATTATATTGACTTGTTTCATATAATTATGCAGCTTAGTAGTTTTATTACTAACGCGGAATTGCCTTTGCAGGTGAGCAGCTTCAGACTGAGGATTAAGAGTGTAGTTGGTGGTTCGTTTACCAACCTAGGTTTGGTAAATTTATAATAAATTAGACTTATTTTTATTCTCTTGTGTTATAAATGTGGCTATGGGAAACGGTTAGAGACTGTGGGACTTTGTACTCACCCAGGTGATTAATTTTTGTTATTTATAAATTTCTAGACTTATTTGTCATATTACGATTCATGTTCTTGAATGTTATTGTTACATCATTTATGTTTTTGAGTAACCCTTGGCTGGTTAGGGCGGGTCGTTACAGTCTAGGCACTTAGTACAATGCACGTTTAGACATGTGGTTCAAAGGGTACTAAAAGCAACTGCTTGAGAATACTCAGCCTTCGTGCTAAGGGCAAGGAGATATATGGATGATTAGAGAGGGTTCAAGATACTGGTATTCCTGAAAGAGGGATAGTTAGAAAATGTCAAGAGAGGCATTATACTAGTTAGTTCAGGATTCTATCTAGACTATGGCTTGACGACTCCTTAGTAGTTCCTTTATAAGAGTTATAATGAAGTATATGTAAGTAAGCATCAGACATAATAAGATATGTTATACTTGATGAATGAGCAGTGACATCCTTGCACACACACATGCCTAACAATAGGAGCCTTTATTATGATACTAGTTAATGTGTAAAACTTTTGATGAAATATTTTGATGATGTTTATGCATGGTTATCTTGTTTTTGTTAATGATATTTTGATGAAAATGATAATGACACTGTTATGATGAACTTAGTGAACTTCTTGTTTTCTTATTTTTTGTATATTTTGTGAATAATGAAGGATAGGGTGGTTCCCTTATTGCACTTTTAGGAGAAATTATGTTTATTTATTTACATAATTTTTTATCATTTTTAATTGATTGCAGTGTGATTTTCATTGTCATATCATCCACTAGTGTCTTGTTACATTGTGTATTTCATACATTTATTGTGGTGTTCTTTTCATCTTAAGACTATCCTTTCTGCTTAGTTCGGGTCGACCAATTTTAATTGAATTTGAGAGTCGGGATGGTCTCTTATAACATTTCTAGTTCGATTTAATAACGAATTAGATTTGGGGTGTTACAGTAAGACCTGGAACAGAGTGTTCTTAGAGTACATGTTGTTGACCGTTCACATCAATGGGGATTAGTGAGACATGGGTAGATGTTAGCAGGTATGTCGTGCCCTCAACATCGTTTTCTCAGATGTAGCTTAGATTATTAACTTGCAGTATTCTAGAATATCTGATAGACGATTTTCCTGCTGAGTTAGTAGTAGAGAACAAGACCCAGCTAAATGATGGCAGTAATGTCATAACAGGCACAAATAGTTTAGATCAGGAAGGTTTGATATTGACATTATAACTAGCAGAACTCGCCATGCTAGCGCAACTACAATCAGTGAGGATATACATGACCGTTGAAACAGTAGAGGATACAACTAATGTGTATCTAGCTTCTAGTTCTAGTTTCAGCAAATAGTGAATGAGTTTTACATGAGTTTAAGCCTTCCTTCAGTTAAAATTTTGAGAACAAAATTTTTATAATGAGGAAAGGTGTAAAACCCATGATCCAAGTCGGAGTTTTATACTTTTGAACCAGTTGGTTTAGTCGTCAGTTCGAGTCTAGTCAGTTTAATAACGCGTGTGCTGAGCCAATGTCAACTATGTATTATGAGCCATGAAGGTTATGTGTGCCTAAGTATATAATGATAATGTCAATAAGGTACTAGTATAATGATTTATTAAAAGTACATGAGAGTATGTTCCGTTTTTTCTTTTATATAGTGGATCGTAAAATTAGATTTATGTCATTTACCACATTAGGATGTTCAAGTTAGTATTTTGGCTTGGTTGGTAGGTTTAGAACATGCCATTTTAAGTTTATTGAGTGTATTTTACCATATTTTATTTAAAATATATTTATTAATTTTGACTCGTGTCAGGGATGAGTAAAGGTTAAATTACAAAGCTACTTCTCCCAACTGATTCTTTATCCCGAATATGCATCCCAATCGCCTCCTCCCCCTTTCTCCCTACGATCAGTACCACTGCCCACCAGCACAACCACCGTCCACTCGCCAAGCCTACCCTCCTCCTTTTCCCTCCTTCTTTTCTCCCTCCTTACCCTCTTCACCGCCATTGGAGCACTGCCGCCCCTACCTCCTCCTTGGTTGCAGCTGGCTGCATGTTGTCACCGCCTCCTTTGCCATTAGCCAACTGATGTGGAAATTATAACACAATTGTACGTGCCGAATCAAGTAATAAAAGTGATAAGAAAGCATCGTCCCATGATGAATTAATATTAGAAATTCACAATTATCAAAACTAATTTAATTAATTGTACATAAATAATTAAATTATAGATTAACGCTAAACTAATCAAAAATACATTAATTAAATTAAATATTAACTTCAAGAAGATAAATCTAGGATTTTCAATTTCACCTAATCTTCTATATGATTAAAGTTATAACTTCTACCTATAAATTGGGCATTTAGATTTTTAACCATGGGAATTAATTATTTATGATATCTCTCAATTCACCATAAAATATTAGATTAAACTTAAGAAATTTATATGTGATATGAAAGACATCATTTAATGACAAAGAAAAGTAAATAAAAATAAGAAACACTCTTTTGAAAAAGAATCTTCTTCTTCTGATCCAATTTCTTTGTTGTTCCTTCTCGTTTTGCATGCCATTTTTGTTTAAAAAAGCATCTCGTTTTGATCCTCTTCTTTTCTTTAAAACCCTAATCAAGTTTATAAAGGATCCACCTAAATATTTTAAGTGGAGTCCATCAGGATCTCCAGAAATATTAGAAAAATCAAGTTTTCTTCCTCCAACGCTCAAGCAATCAAAATCCAAGTGCTCGAGTGCTTAGCACTAGACCATAATATCTTCTTAACAGAAAGGCTAGTGCTTGAGCGCTTTACTCCCAGTGCTCGAGCACCATCCACTCGGTTATAAATTTCATGTCACGTTTTTTGTCCCGATTTCGCCTCAAATTCATTCCGGATAATCTTCTAACTCTTATATCCTAGTAGAACAATATCAATTAACACTTTTTACACAAAAATCAAAATAATTTCTCGTATTATTAATAATATCTAATAAACTTTTAAACTAATAAAATTGAAAAATAAACAACTCAAAATATAACAAAAATCAACATAAAATGCAAAGAATAATAACTCTTTTATAAAGTTATCACCCCCCTAAACTTAAATATTTGTTAGTCTCGAGCAAAACCTAAACTAGACTTGACTCATTTCTCCACTCCACACAACCCATTCAACATATCAATTTATAACTTCTCATTAGTGCACAAATATTATTCCTTGAAACCAAATTTTAACATTTCAAAATTCACAAGATATCTAATTGTAAAATAAAGGTGCAAACATATTTCCTAATACGAAACAAAAATAAAACTCTCAAACTTATCTTTCAAATGAGTTTAGAATTAGCTTATACCAATATCAAATACCAAAAAATAAATTCTCCATAAGTTCAAGTATCAATTTTCTCTCCACTAATATAAGTACATTGTTAATCAATATCAATAGAACTTTATAGGTTGTATGGGGCTAAGGCTAAAGGCCAAAAAATGATATCAAGATCAGAAATAATAAACCCTAGCTCAAGACTCTTTTCAAGCTTAAAATAAATTAATTTAAATCCTTATCACCAATAAGTTCATTCACTTATTCACATTCTGCTTCCAAAAACATGCATAATTTATAGAATAGCCACGAAACACTTTTTTTCTCTTTCAACTCCTTTTTCATATTTTTCTTCTAAATGGAATTTTTTTTCAAGTGTTGAAATTTTATAAGGATAAATAAAATAAACGCAATGTCTGTTAATATCATAAGAAAACAAGCAGAATAGGTTAACTTTACGGGTCAAATTGGCTGAAACAAAGATAAATAAGGATAGCTTGAAAGGACATGCTTAACAAACTCACCTACATTACTTCCATCATGACAAGTCACTTATGATTTCGCCATAAGAAAATTTTTACTAGAATTCTAGATCACTTTCTTCAATTATATTAACAATAGCATAAACATCATCTAAGCATCATCAAAATCAAAGTTGGAAGTTACATAAAAAATTATATAGGGAAAACATTCACAACTTAGCTCAAATTATATACACCCATAGAATCTCTTCATATTATATTGTCAAATAAAGAAAACTAATGAAGATTTCTATCATCAAACAAAGTAATAAGTTAGATGAGTCATGTGAAATAAAGAAGAACACTAATGAAAGAAACCTTTAAAAAAATACTACTAACAACTCCTTATTTATTTTAACATCAAGTAAACCCCCCAAACTTAAACAATGCATTGTCCCAATGCTAAAAAAAATTAGAGTCAAAATGACAAAGAAAAGGACTTTCATATTAAGATAAAGTAATTGAAAGGGGTAAAACACAAATCAAAATAAAACTAGAAACTCCCGAAGTACAACTAAATAACCTATCTTACGAAAAATAAAACAAAAACATGGGTTGCCTCCCATGAAGAGCTAAATTTATAGTCATCAGCCCGACTATTCGAACATACCTATTATGGGGAGAAAGTAATGAAGGTTTGGTGTACGGGAACATTACCTCCAAGATAAAGTTTAAGTCTTTGCCTACTAACTTTAAAACTTGTACCTGAACCTTCCTTGCAAATTTTAATAGCTCCCTGAGGGAATGCTTGGTGGATGTTGAAAGGGCTAAAAATGCATACCTCAAATGGGATGGAAGTTGTTTCAACTCCAAGATCGGTGGAACTTCAATGGAAGGCTTGATCCTCGTAGATCTTGAAGATTGCAAATCAACATAAAAATAATCGTCTGCTGGTTTCGGGTAATGTATAGCCTTTAAAACAATAAAGACTTCCCCATTACCCACTCTCATTATTAATTCACCAGTAGCTACATCAATTGATGTCCTCCCAGTGGCAAGAAAAGGCCTACTAACTATAATGGGTACATTTGACTCTTCCTCCATATTCACAATCAAAAATCGGCTGGGAATATAAATTTGGCTATTTTAACAAGTGCATTTTCAATCTCCCATTCTGGAAAAATATAAATTAATCGTGCTGCCTTTTAACTCCCCTAAACCCAACTTTGTGTATATAGAAAGATGCATCAAATTAATGCTTCCAATTAAGTCACATAATGTTTAACAACAAAACTCCGGGCCTATAGAACAAGGAATAGTAAACTGCCCTCGATCTTTAAGCTTTGGTGGAAGCTTCTTTTGTAGTACAACACTACACTCTTCATTAAGGGCAATTGTTTCAAAATCATCCAACTTTTTCTTCTTAGATAATATTTGCTTTGTAACGACCCACCATTTGTCACAACATTGTGGGCCTAGCTAGCTAGGTGTTACTCACAATTAAGCAAATATGTCTAACATTTTTTTAACAAAAACAAATATAAAGATTCCATAGTCTTAGACCGTTTCCCAGTAGCCACACTTATTTCTCAAATAAATAAAAAAAGGGAGTCCTCATATTTATTTTGCTTCATGCCCTGGTTGCCAATCACCTAATTTCGTATCTGCACACCTGCGGAGGCAATTCTGCGTTAGTGATTACAACACTAAGTAGTATAATAGATAAAACAAATCAAGTACATTCCACTGTTTCCTTATATTTATTTTAATATGTGGTGGAGCGATTCCGCTATACTCCAAAACAATGCGGAGGAGGTATCTGCTGTGATCCACACACCCCGGCCATAGCCCTTTTGTGGGGAGGCTACCACTGCTATCTCCAGTGCCAGTGTCTCGCACACCCCGGCTGTAGCCATTTTGTGGGGAAGCTATCACAGCACTCAGGTGATTGCTACGACCCGTTTGTGGGGAAGCTCTCACTACTAATTCTAGTGCCAGTGCCTCGCACACCCGGCCGTAGCCTTTTTATGGGGAGGCTATCACTGCACTCCAGTGCCAGTGCCTTGCACACCCCGGCCGTAGCCTTTTTATGGGGAGGCTATCACTGCACTCAGGTGAATGTTACGCCCCATTTATGGGAAAGCTCTCATTGCCAACTCTAGTGCCAGTGCCTCACACACTCCGGCCGTAGCCTTTTTATGGGGAGGCTATCACTGCACTCAAGTGATTGCTAGGCCCTGTTTGTGGGGAAGCTCTCACTACCAATTTTAGTGCTAGTGCATCACACACCCCGGCCGTAGCCTTTTTATGGGGAGGCTCTCATTGCACTCCAGTGTAATGGATGAATCGTTGTGCCTCGCTCACCCCGGCCGTAGCCTTTTTATAGGGTGGCTATCACTACTCCAAAACAATGTCGATGCATCACACAATTTACGCACATAATATGACCCCGTGTCAGACTGAGTCAATTCTTTGACCCCGGTCGCACACGGTGCATGGTGGTCGAATCTGGGCTCAGGCCAACCTAGGCTACTGTTACAGGCTTAGCTTGTGGGACAGTCGGGCGCTAGGGTTTGGCGGTTGTCCCTAGCGAATCCCGTGTCAAAGGCGGATAGCCGGTGTTATTCGTGTGGTGGAACAACCTACCGGTGCCATGCATCATGTTGGAGTACAGTTGGGGAACCGACGGGTGCAGCGTCTATCGGGCGTGCATGCGTGCCAGGACAATGACCGGTCACAATGTCGTGTGCCGATGGCGGGTGTAGCGGGCGAACAGGCCGCTACCGGGTACCGAGCCGACGGGAACCAGGCGCATGCGAGGTCGTGCCGTGCCAGGAGCAGTACCGGGTGCGGGAGCGTGCAGGTGACCGTGCACCATGGCCGAGCATGTGGGCAGCAGTAGCGTGTGGGGACTGAGCAGGATGCCAGGAACCAGATGTGCGTGCCGAGCGAGCACCACCGCGCGTGCCAGCTGATTGTTCGATCAAAATACCGGGCAAGACTAACCTGGTGTGGAGATTGATGTGCGGGCACCCGGGTCCGAGTGAGTTTGGAGCCGGTGCTGTGTGCTGAGCGGTCTGGAGCCTGTTGTGTGCAGGATCGGTACCAGGTCTAGCCGGGGTGAACCATGAGGGTCGACCAGCAGGCTAGAGTGCACCATGGGCTTTCCAGTAAATGTGCTGGAACTCCAAGAGTTGTGGTGATGTCGGCAGATCATCCTGGACCGTGGATGAGGTGATCAACGGTGAAGGGCAGTGCTGGAACATCACTAAGGTGACTGCTGGTATTGAGCATGCTGAGCCATTGATCGGGGATTGGATGGCCAGGATCCAGCAAGGTGATGTGCCCCTTTTGTCCAGCCAATGCCTATATAAGGAGCAGCTTCATTTGGTGGTGAGGCAGAGAATAGATCAGAGTGGATCTGGAGAACAACATGTGAAGAGTGTGTGAGTGATCTCGGTGGAGGAGAGAAACTTGGCCGGGCAAGGGGATGCCTTGGGGTTACTGCAGTCAGGCCGAGGGGCGGTCTGGAACTTCAAGGGGGACTACCGGGGTAGTCGACGTCCGCCTTTAGGGTCAAGGCTCACATACCAGTTGTTCGGCAACCCTGCGTGGTGAACCGAGGGTTGGGTGAAGTCCTGTCGAGTGAGGGTCGAGAGGCACGGTCGTGGGGTTTGCATGTCCACGACCGGCAAGTAGTCTAGGGTGTAGACACTTGTATATCCTGTATTCATACTAGTGGAATAGAGGTTGGGACAAGTTCCTGTAATATCGTGGTGTATGCGTCGTGTTTGGCCACCGGGGTTAGACCTGTGATTCCGAGGTCTATTGGTACCGAGATGGGTGATCGGTACGTGGGACGCGTAGTCACTACGGCTTGGTGATTGGTGTGTGTGTTCGGTACAATCGCTGGTAGCCTGATACCGGTACTAGTGGCGCTAGTAGCTGGGCGCGGTACCGGGACTGGGTTCGTGCAGTATTCGCAAGTGGGTGGTCCGAGGCCGCTGTGCACCACAGCACATTGGTGTGTGCGGAGGTGGTGTAGGCTGGTGTTTCCAGGGAGGGAAACACGCCGCACGGAGGCAGTTAGGGCAAAAAATTTAACCCCTAAGTTGACCCCTGTGACAGAGGTATCAGAGCTCGGAGTTCGGTAGGAGCCGAAGGTCTTGCGAGGCACGTCTCTACTTTCAGAGGAAAGTCTCCACACTTTGCCAGTAAGTAGGTACCAAGAGATGGACACACAGGAGCGTGTGACGCGGCTGGAAGTGCTGGTGGGAGGACCTACCAGTAGTGACGATGGGCGAACCATCTTCGAGCAGCTACAGTCCTTAACAGAAGGGATGAAGGACTTGGGTTCTCGGGTGAGCGACATACCCGAGACCAGCCGTATCAAAGAAGCAGCGACGGCGGGACTGTTGGAGGAGTTCCGGGATATCATTGGGGCTTTAAATACAGATGTAACTCTGTTGAAGCAGGTTGTCGCCAGATATCCTCAACCAGGTTTGGTTGACCGTGCAGCCGAAGAAAGCTCGATCCCGGGAAGGCTTAAGGTGCCAAGTTGTGGTATCGAGTTGCCAAAGGGGTCTCCCGAGAGGACGATTGTTCACCAGATCGAGTTGGTGCCAGGGAGGGTACCAGCGCCGGCGCACTAGAGTGTGGTGCCGGACGAACTCACACAGATCCAGATGTGGTTCCTGGATGGGGGAAAATTCAGCCGTCATGCACCATGGGTTACAGGAGGTGACCATGTGGAAGAAGTACCCAGTTCCTTGGAGTTGGACCTGATGTCGGGAAGTGATGGGTGGATCACGAGGGTCAACCCGATGCAGGGCTCAAGGAGCATTCTCTGTGTGAAGAGCCGTGTGAGTTCGTGATTAGGGGAGTTGAGCTTCCCTAGAATTGGCCGAGTATGGTGCGAGTGAGGAATCAGGCGGATTCCATTGCCGAGTGGACGCCAACAGGGGTGACTGGAAGGAAGAACTTCCTAGGAGTTTGGCCAATTACGGGAAGTTTGTACATGGTTTGCGCCATGTAGGGTCATCTTTGAATGACTTATGGGGGTATAAGTCGGGGTATGGTCGGAGCCATGCCTCGCAGCTTTCTAATGTTGGGGAGCTGTGATCATCGGAGCCAATTCTGGAACGGCCGGGTTCCAGGCAACCGGTGGAGTGGTGACGCGCTTCACGAATGCCGGGACGGTGGAAGGCAGCAGGAGCTGGCTGGGAGTACATTGTCCAACTATGGCGGGTTTACTTGTTGGATCTGAGTTCATTGTCTGGAGGACAATGGAGCTGACGCCTTATCCCAGACCCAGGGAGAGGTTAGAGAGAGTTAGCGGATGTGGATCGCGACAACAAGAAACTTGGTTGACGGAGAAAGCAGAGGCTTGACTCCAAGTATTGGTTAGGTGATGAGGTTAGTCTATGACAGCAAGGAATCGGCTATCTATATTCCTTACCGGTAGACTAAGACAAAAGCTGAGGTTCCACATTCCCCAGTGGAAGGGCATCCAGAAGGGTCTGGATGTGTACCCGGAGTTAGGGTGATTCGTTGTTGGTGATATGCTGATAACGCAGCTTTTGTGAAACCCTGATTGGGAGTACCACAGGGTAAGGTGCACAGAAAAGAGTTAGTGACTGGGATGCTGCAGCACTAGCTTCACCTTGAGATCTTGAAGCTCGATCTCATGGACGTGGTGTCCAGTTTCCTGAAGAAGAAGGGAGCAACAGCAGGGTTACTCTATCGAGTCTCGGAATACGCTGTTCGGAGCAGTGCCAAGGAATACCCAACTGTGGGCTGCTTGCCGAATCATGGGGAAGTACGCGAGGTACAAGCGGAAGGCAAGGGATCGGTGACAAGTAACCAAGCTCAGTCTGGAGATGAGACTGAGGGACGGATGCATTACTCAGGAGGAGTATGTGAGACGTTCGTGGGGACCTCTTGCACGGAGCAGCTAGAAAATCTGCTTTGTGGTCAGCTAATGAGGCTGGGTTCTTTGAAGTTGTGGACCGTGTGAGGTGCGACGAGCCGAATGAAGAGATGCGGACCTGGCGAGGAGGGCATATCATTCCGCGTTAAGGACCAGTGATGCTGATGCTCACGCCCAGATTTTGGGAGAAAATCTGGTGTACAAAGTAAAGGTACGGGTTCCTTTGTGTGTTTTCCAAGGGGATTTGGTCAATCCGGTTTGAATAACTGTCTGTGAGAGCTTCTACTACCACCGGCGAATAAGAGGTAGTAAGGACTTTTGAAGCAGAGGTACGTCAACCTGGGGGCTTCGAAAGGGCAGACGGAGTGATTCAAGTGGGAACAGGAAGGAAACCTATGCGTGAGATGGGTCAAGAGGCAGGTCAGGACTCAAACCTCCGATGAGGACATCGGGTCTCATTGGTGGGGGAGAACTGTTACAGGCTTAGCTTGTGGGACAGTCGGGCGCTAGGGTTTGGCGGTTGTCCCTAGCGAATCCCGTGTCAAAGGCGGATAGCCGGTGTTATTCGTGTGGTGGAACAACCTACCGGTGCCATGCATCATGTTGGAGTACAGTTGGGGAACCGACGGGTGCAGCGTCTATCGGGCGTGCATGCGTGCCGGGACAATGACCGGTCACAATGTCGTGTGCCGATGGCAGGTGTAGCGGGCGAACAGGCCGCTACCGGGTACCGAGCCGACGGGAACCAGGCGCATGCGAGGTCGTGCCGTGCCAGGAGCAGTACCGGGTGCGGGAGCGTGCAGGTGACCGTGCACCATGGCCGAGCATGTGGGCAGCAGTAGCGTGTGGGGACTGAGCAGGATGCCAGGAACCAGATGTGCGTGCCGAGCGAGCACCACCGCGCGTGCCAGCTGATTGTTCGATCAAAATACCGGGCAAGACTAACCTGGTGTGGAGATTGATGTGCGGGCACCCGGGTCCGAGTGAGTTTGGAGCCGGTGCTGTGTGCTGAGCGGTCTGGAGCCTGTTGTGTGCAGGATCGGTACCAGGTCTAGCCGGGGTGAACCATGAGGGTCGACCAGCAGGCTAGAGTGCACCATGGGCTTTCCAGTAAATGTGCTGGAACTCCAAGAGTTGTGGTGATGTCGGCAGATCATCCTGGACCGTGGATGAGGTGATCAACGGTGAAGGGCAGTGCTGGAACATCACTAAGGTGACTGCTGGTATTGAGCATGCTGAGCCATTGATCGGGGATTGGATGGCCAGGATCCAGCAAGGTGATGTGCCCCTTTTGTCCAGCCAATGCCTATATAAGGAGCAGCTTCATTTGGTGGTGAGGCAGAGAATAGATCAGAGTGGATCTGGAGAACAACATGTGAAGAGTGTGTGAGTGATCTCGGTGGAGGAGAGAAACTTGGCCGGGCAAGGGGATGCCTTGGGGTTACTGCAGTCAGGCCGAGGGGCGGTCTGGAACTTCAAGGGGGACTACCGGGGTAGTCGACGTCCGCCTTTAGGGTCAAGGCTCACATACCAGTTGTTCGGCAACCCTGCGTGGTGAACCGAGGGTTGGGTGAAGTCCTGTCGAGTGAGGGTCGAGAGGCACGGTCGTGGGGTTTGCATGTCCACGACCGGCAAGTAGTCTAGGGTGTAGACACTTGTATATCCTGTATTCATACTAGTGGAATAGAGGTTGGGACAAGTTCCTGTAATATCGTGGTGTATGCGTCGTGTTTGGCCACCGGGGTTAGACCTGTGATTCCGAGGTCTATTGGTACCGAGATGGGTGATCGGTACGTGGGACGCGTAGTCACTACGGCTTGGTGATTGGTGTGTGTGTTCGGTACAATCGCTGGTAGCCTGATACCGGTACTAGTGGCGCTAGTAGCTGGGCGCGGTACCGGGACTGGGTTCGTGCAGTATTCGCAAGTGGGCGGTCCGAGGCCGCTGTGCACCACAGCACATTGGTGTGTGCGGAGGTGGTGTAGGCTGGTGTTTCCAGGGAGGGAAACACGCCGCACGGAGGCAATTAGGGCAAAAAATTTAACCCCTAAGTTGACGCTTGTGACAGCTAACAATATGGAAAGTACGACGTTCTACCTATTATATGTACCTGACTTGTGATTCAGTCTGACTGTGACCCGTGAACCCTAATCTGAATGAGGGCATAAAAGTATACATTAGTATAATTTTATTTTGCATGAACCTACATGCAACTTACATGACTAATATACTATCAATTTTAAATGATGTAATTAGTTCATGTTAGTCTTTATTTCTTATTAAATTTTCAGCAATTCTAATGATAATTAATTATTAATTTATTCCCCATCCAAATCCCCATTATCTAATTGATAATTTAATTATTAACATGTCCCATACTTAATTCTTTTGTATTTACCTTATATTCTAACTCAACCGCATCGAGTTCTCCCATATTTACCTGGTTGCCATTCTACTTTAACAATTCATTTAACGACCCCAAAGCTCCCAGCTTTATTGTAGTCAACCCGTGAAAGCCGGTATTTTCATCATGCATGGCGACCAACCAGTAACGTGGCGGCCTCCATTTGCTGCCATGGCGTCTCCAACTTGGCCACCACATGGCAACCCTCAACCAGTCCTTGGCGACCCCATTCCGGCCACCCAATCAGCAACCCCGACCTGACCATGGTGACTCCATGTGGGTCACATAATCAGCCCATGACCCATGGCGTCTACCCTAGTCGGCCACATAAACAGCACCCGACCAGACCCATGACGACTACTCTAGTCGGCCACATAAACAGCACCCGACCAGCATGTCTTCTTTTCCTTCCACCCAATTTCAGACCCCATCTTCTATCTACCCCACTGATCCGATTGGAAAAAAACCCCAAGGATCCAATCTTTATCCGCTGCTATCTCATGAAACTTGGACTACACCCTATATGGGGACCTTAATTTCACCATTAATGGTGGCCGACCAGCAGCCATGGCGACCATGTCCTGCCCCATCAAGGTGACGACCAGCACCACCCCAGGTGACGACCAGTCTGCACTTTCCATGGCGGATCCACGTCTGGCCAGCAACACCACCCATGGCAACACCGACCTGTTCTCCCCTCGGATTTCAGACCTGCGTACCTCCTCGACGGTCTGTTTTGGCCCTCCAAGGTGACTCCATCCAGCCAGCATCACCGTCGAGAGCAATTCCCACCTCCAGCACGTCAACCCCGCACCATGGAAGGAAACATGGCGTGGTTGCTGCTGGAAAACAGCAGGACGTCCTCCTGGTTTTCTTCTTCCCTTGTTGATTTCTCATTTAATTCTTATGTTTATCATGTTTATGATTTATGCAACATGTGTATGCATGCAACAAAAGAAAAAGAAAGGAAAGAAAATTACCCGAGCGAAGGAGGAAATCCGGTGTCTGTCTAAGGAGGAAAAATGTAGATGACGCCCCCCTTTTCCTTTTATAATGAATAAAATGACGGCTAGGGTACGTGGAAGCACCCTTTCACTGTAATTCCTTTAACCGGGTAATTGGGTAATCAACATGGTCCACTTAACCATTTCACTTAACCTGTTAAATGGGTACATGGTATGGTTCACTTAAATGGTTAATTGGATAAATAATGTAATCGACTCGACCTATTCAACTAGAATTATCCAATTAAAAATTACTTTTCAATTAACCGGGTAATTCATACTTATCCAGCTAACGAATTTTTTCCCATGTTCGATCCCACTGCGTTGAACGTCATTATTATTATTATTATTTTCCAGGTCTTTACAATCTCCCCAACTTAGATTTATTTCGTCCCCGAAATATCATAGCATAAATAGGATATTGATGATTAAGTACATCTCCGGTATAAGTTCATGTTACAACAATTACATGGATTTTATGCTACAAACAGGCTGATATTTTCTAGCTATTTCCTGTTCAGTCTCCCATGTAGCTTCTTCTGATCTCTGATTTCTCTGTAATACATTTACCAAAGGGATCTCCTTGTTACAGAGTGTCTTTGTTTCCCTTGCCAAGATGCGAATCGGTTTTTCCTCGTAGGTTAAATCCGATTGTAGCTCTAAATCTGCAAAATTTGTGATAATGTGATTCTCATCTCGTACATATTTCTTTAGCATTGACACATGAAAGACATTGTGTACACCATCAAGGCTTGGTGGTAATGCTAATCTATATACACAACTTCCGATTCGATCCAGAATTGGAAATGGTCCTATGAATCTTGGCTTCAACTTTCCTAATGTTCTAAATCTGATCACTCCCTTTTTAGGTGAGGTCTTAAGGTAGACGAACTCCCCAACTTGGAATTCTAAGTCCTTCTTTCGAGTATCAGCATAACTTTTCTGCCAATACTGAGCTGCCTTAAGCCTTTGCTGGATGAGTTGCACTTTTTCAGCTGCTTCTCTCACCATCTCTGGACCGACTATAACCACCTCTGTAGACTCCAACCAGCATGATGGAGATCGACAAGGCCTACCGTATAAAGCTTCAAACGGTGCCATTCCTATACTTACTTGGTAAGAGTTATTATAGGTGAATTCAGCCAAGGCTAGGTGTTTCTCCCAATCAAATCCTGTCGAGGATGCAAGCTCTCAACAAATCCTCCAAGGTTTGATTGGTCCTCTCACTCTAATTATCAATTTGGGGGTGATATGTTGTACTTAACTTGATTTGGATCCCCATAGCTTTTGGAAAACTTCCCAAAAATGTGACGTGAATAGGGGATCTCTGTCAAAGACTATCTTCTTTAAAATTCCATGCAGCCTGACAATGTTATTTATGTACAATTCTGCTAAGTATTCCGCCGTCCTTGTTGATTTTGTGGGGATAAAGTGAGCTGCCTTAGTCAAACGGTCCACAATTACCCATATAGAGTCATGTCTCTTCAAAGTCCTTGGGAGTTTAGTAATAAAATCACATGTGGCACGCTCCCATTTCCAGGTAGGTATCTCTAAAGGTTGTAATAATCCACCGGGTAGTTGATGTTGGACTTTGATCAATTGGCACATCTAACACTTGGAAACAAAATCCACCACATCCCTCTTCATCCCAATCCACCAGTAGGTTCGTTTTAAGTCCTGGTACATCTTTGTAACACCAGGGTGTATTGAGAACCTTGAACGATGAGCTTCCTCCAGGATATCTCGCTTTAATGCATCATTGTTGGGTACACACAACCTCCCTCTAAATCTGATTACACTGTTGGAATCTGCTACAATGTCGGGAGTTTTGTCCAATATTTCATTCTGCTTCTCATCTTCCATTTGTGTTAACTTAACTCGGTCCACCAATTCATTGGAGATAACTAGGTTCGCCAGTAGTCCTGTCACTCATTCCACCGGGTTAATAGCTTCCACCTCACCTGACATAGACCAAATTCTAGCTAGCTGTTGACCCTTGTCCACCTTGCCCTTCTGACTCAACGCGTCGGCTACAAATAGTGTCTCCAAATTTTCAGAGCAAACACAACTGCTGCCAGTTCCAAGTCATGGGTTGCATAATTTTGCTCGTGAATCTTCAATTGGCGAGAGACATAAGCCATCACCTTACCATCTTGCATATAAGGACACATCCTAACCCCACTAGAGATGCATCACTGAAGACCACGAATCCTTCATTGCCATTTGGTATAGTCAAAACTGGTGCAGTAGTTAAACTCTTCTTCAAAGATTGGAAACTCTCCTCACACTTGTTACTCCATTCGAACTTGACCCCCTTGCATGTAAGCTTAGTCATTGGCGATGCCACCAAGGAGAAATCTTTAATGAACTTCCGATAGTAACCTACTAGTCCAAGGAAACTTCGGATGTCTGTGACTGACTTGGGTTGTGGCCAATCAGTAACTGCTCTCACTTTTGATGGATCCACTGCGACCCCTGCCATTGAGACAACATATCCAAAGAAATTCACCTCCTTCAGCCAGAAGTCACACTTTGATAACTTGGCAAACAATTGATTCTCCCTTAAAACTTGAAGAGCAATGGACAAGTGTTTCCCATGGTCTTCCTCATTATTTGAATATACCAGAATGTCACCCACAAACACAATAATAAACTTATCCAAGTATTCATAGAACACCATGTTCATAAGTGACATAAAGGCCGCTGGTGCATTTGTCAGACCAAAAGGCATAACCAGAAACTCATAATGTCCATATCGAGTTCAGAAAGCCATTTTCTGTATGTCAGATTCCTTCACCCGCAGTTGATGATATCTGGACCGCAAGTCTATTTTTAGAATATTCTGGCTGTTTTCAACTGATCAAATAAATCATCAATCCTCGGTAAGGGGTACTGATTCTTGACTGTCACTTGATTGAGCTGGCGATAGTCAATACACAATCGAAGTGAGATATCCTTCTTCTTTACGAAAAGAATAGGGGCTCCCCAGGGTGAAGTACTTGGTTGGATGAAGCCTTCATGCAACCCTTGGAAAATGACCCTCATCTCACAAGTACAAGGTTTCGTCAACACTCTCCTCCCTTTATAGTCGAGAAAAGCCTAGTGTGCAGACAACCAGTCCATTCCCAACAGTACATCAAAGCCTATTATCCCATAGACAATGAAATTCCATACATAGGGTTTCCCTTGTATATCTAAGGATAGGTTAGTCACTCCTAACGTTGTGACTTCCCCGTCTCCCGTTGCAGTAGTGACCTTATAAGTCTTGGGTAATGTACACGTTTGGTGTCCTAAACTCTTAACTAATCGGGATGATTGGAACGAATGTGTACACCCCGAGTCAAATAAAACATCCACACTAACATTTTGAATCAGAATTTTACCTCCAACTGTGTGGTCCTCATTCTCAGCGTCCTCGATTTCGACCGCAAAAAGTTTTGCCTTCCCTTTGTCCACCGATTTTGCAGGTGCTGGGTAGCGATTAGGAACTAGAGTCTTCTCCTTTTCAGGTTGCTCCTGTTGTTGCTTCAGGGCCTGACGACACTCATTTTGCAGGTGTCCCGTCCTTCCCTTTGTACATGCTAGTCACAGCGGGCTCTGGATGTTCCATTCCTAAGGGATAATGACAACTTAGCATTTTGTGTTTCCTCACATTTTGAGAAACATGAAGGGTTATAGGTACTGTTTAGTAGAGTGCATGTCCAAACAAGTGGTTAAAACTGAATGCAAATGCTGGAGAATACTAGGCCATCGTGCTTAAGGCTAGGAGAAATATAGAGGACAGGAGAAGGCCTAGGAATTACTAATATCTCGAGCTTGGTGTAGAAGAATGAGAAAAATGTTGACAAAGGCATTAGAAAGATCAGTCACTTTAGGATGCTACTGGGTCTGCAGCCTAGTGGCTTCTTGCCTCGACTCCTGTTATATGGTCACTTTAGGACCAAGTCAGTTTTGACTTTAGACTGTCACTGTAAAACCTAGAAAAAAATAATAGGTTATTTTATTTAGAGTTTTATAAATCTTAGAATGAACCATAAATAATATTTAATTAAATAAATTCTTAAGAATCAATATCATAAATTATCAATTATTACCCATTCATATTCACTTAATAGTAAGTTTTTGACTTTTCATTATCACACAAATGATATAGTCATGAGTGATTATATTCTTTTCTATAAAATTTAATGTAGTGACTTCTAAAATTTCACACATATTAATAAAATTTAATATAATGACTTTTTGAATTCCATATATATTCTTCTATATAAAAAGACTTTTGATGTTATATGAAACATCTTCTATATAACTTGTGAGCACATTTGGCTTAAGACTAATAACATTCATATTAGGATCATGTGTCATAGTTGTGGGGCCTCATCACAACTCCAGGTTCGTATAATTACTTGAAATATTATATATTTCAATTTGGGCGTTTTGGTCGGCCTGAGTCCACATTCGATCACCATGTACCGAGCGCAACCGGGGTCAAAGAATTGGCTCAGTCCTACATAGGGCAGCACCCCCTAAAGTTCTTAAAAGATTAAATACTTGCCCCCATGCTGAAAAGGGTGATAGGGCACAGTGGTGCAAGACGGCTCATTATGCACTTGTGATACAAAGAGGGTGAATCAATAGCACATATCAGTAACTACAGGTTGAGGGCTACATAACATGTGTGCGCATATATGGGATTGTTGCTGGATAGGCGGCCACCCTCCCCGCATATTAAAAGCTCAGCATAGGCTCATAATCACTAAAAGACGTAATTCAGATGTTGTGGGGAATATATTACTATTTCTTGTAATTATACGACTTAGATTTTTTATCACTAACACGGAATTGCCTCCCCAGGTATGAGCATGGAAGGATGAGTAGAGTCGGGATAGCTGGAAGACTCTATTTTTGGACTATTCTTTTCTTGAAATTGTTTGCATGGCAGTGGGATTTTAGTTCGGTTCATGGGACTTAGATTAATCCGAGCATTTATTATATTAACTTTTATGTCAAGAGTTTATTTAAAATCTTGGAAATTAATAGAAAATTAATTTATGAGACACTTAGTTTTTATAGTAATATTTGGCTCGTGGCTTGGAATGGGCGGGTCGTTACAAGTGGTATCAGAGTTTTGTTTCCCACAAAACCATGCAAATCAATCATTACCTTGTTGAACGTCTAAGAGTCCACTGTCCCAAGGGTAAAATTTCTTTTATATACGAATTGATCATTCTTTTATAAAATTAATTTTCATTGGTTTAGATGGTAAGTCATTAAAGGTGTGCCACTTGTGTGTCATGCTAGTGCACGTGACACCTAAACCAATGAACGTATATGGGACGCTTTTACAATCAGAATTATTATCTAGATAGTATGGGTGGTATGGGACACCTTTGCGATATGGATAATAGTGTCATGCGACAGTGTACCCCACTTTAGCTATACATATGAGTGGCAATGCTTAAATCAAAAAAAAAATTCTACTCATGACCCTATTATATTTTTGAGGTCGAAAATTCCTAGGCTGAGGAGATTGTAAAACCCAAAAAAATAATTAGGTTATGTTATTCAGGGTTTTATAAATCTTAGAACAAACCATAAATAATATTTAATTAAATAAATTCTTAAGAATCAATATCATAAATTATCAATTATAACCCATTCGTATTCACTAAATAGTAACTTTTTGACTTTTCATTATCATACAAACGATATAGTTATGAGTGATTATATTCTTTTCTATAAAATTTAATGTAGTGACTTCTAAAATTCCACACATATAAAATTTAATATAATGACTTCTTGAATTCCACACATATTCTTCTATATAAAGGAGAGTTTTGATGTTATATGAAACATCCTCCAGATAGCTTGTGAGCACATTTGGCTTTAGAGAAATAACATTCATCTTAGGATCATGTGTCGTAGTTGTGGGTGCTCATCATAAATCCAGGTTCGTATAATTACTTGAAATATTATATATTTTGATTTGGGAGTCTTAGTCGGCTTGAGTCTACATTCGATCACCATATGTCGAGCACAACCGAGGTCAAAGAATTGGCTCAGTCCGACACAAGGCAGCACCCCTAAAATTCTCAAAAGATTAAATACCAGCTCTCATGCTGAAAGGGATGACAGGGCGTAGTGGTGCAAGACGGCTCATTATGTAGTTGTGATACCGAGAGGGTGAGTTAACGGCTTATATCGGTAACTACAGGTCGAGGGCCACGTAGCGTGTGTGCGTATACATGGGATTGTAGCTGGGTGGGCAGCCACCCTCCCAGTATATTAAGAGCTCAGCATAAGCTCATAATCACTAAAAGACGTAATTCAGATGTTGTGGGGAATATATTAATCGTTTCTTGTTGTGTTTTTATCACTAACGCGGAATTGCCTCTGTATGTATGAGCATGGAAGGATGGGTAGAGTCTAGATAGCTGGAGGACTCTATTATTGGACTCTTCTTTTCTCGAAATTGTTTGCATGGCGATGGGATTTTGGTTCAGTTCATGGGACTTAAATTAATCCGAGCAATTATTATGTTAACTTTTATGTCAAGAGTTTATTTAAAATCTTGAAAATTAATAGAAAATTAATTTATGAGACACTTAGTTTCATATAGTAACACTTAGTTCATGGCTCGGAACAGGTAGGTCATTACAGTCTCGGTCTGAGCGTTCGGTCCATATAGTGCATATACCCATAGGTGGGCCCCACTAGGCCATAAGTTGTCAAATGTCCCAATCATGCCACATGGCAAGATTTAAGCCATCCACTCAGCTTTATCTTCACCCTTTGATTTCCAGTGACTTCCCCCATGATTTTACATGATTTTCACCTCGATGCTGCCACCACTTTGACTTGCTGCCGATGAGTCTCCACCTCACCACCGGTCACCAGATTGGTATGACCATGACCACCTCGTGGCCGACTATCAGTCTGTATACATGATCACCACGGACACCGACAGCGTCGACGTTTTTGTTGTCAGTTTTTGCCAATGCTGCCACCCGTTAAGGCAGTTTTTCGATGCTGGCGAGTGTCTTTCGGCAAAGCCGACCACCCCAACAGCTTCCCTCGCCGAGATCTACTATTTGGGACCAACACCGACCACTGCACTCACCGGCGATCCGCCCAGTTTTTGCTGTTTTCTGGCCAGCTAGTGGCCGGACTCCTCCAATCAACACCACTAGCAGCTCTACCTTTGCCCTAGCTGCGCTGTTGTCAGCATTTTTCAGCAACGGCAACGGTCGCCTCTTTCGGCCTGTTTGCCTATCTTCGCTTTCGTGTTCGTGTCCACCTACTCGCATCCACATCCACCTGCTTGCGTCTGCATCCACCTAACTAGCCCAAGTCTGCCAGCCTGCCAGCCCATGTCCGATTCCACCCATCCAATTCAGGTCTGCCCAGCCAATCCAGCCCATTTTTCAAACCGGGTTGGTTCAGCCCATTTGGTTTTGTCTGGTTCAGCTTGGTTCGGTTCAGTTCAACATGTTTTTGGCTATTTTATAACTATTTTTGGTAATTCGAAAACATGTACATTAGTTTATATGCATATTCACATTATTTAGCATAATTTGATGTTATAAGTGTATTTATTTATTTATTTATTTATTTATTTGTGTTCATATGTTTATCGTATATGATGTATATTTACATGATTATTTGTTATTATTAAGACTATAATTGCTTATTAATGTTAAGTCTTTTATGTTAACTAAATTATATATATATATATACTTGTTTGTTGTGTGTATTTTATTATTTAATTGTTTTAATTACGTATTCGCTAATGATGATTATGATATTATTATTATTCATGATTAAGTAAAATTAAATAATTATTTATTTATTGATAGAATGGTTATGTATTTATTTATTTGTTTGTTTATATGATTACTAATAGGAGTATATATAATAGTGTTAGCCATTTATGTATATAGTATATGATATTATTATTTTATGATTAGAGTATTGATTGTTTTTATGTATTTATTATCTATCTATTTATTCATGATTGCATGTATTTATTTATTTATTATTTTTATTAGTTGTTTATTTATTATGTCTCGATTTACGTATTGTGTGTTTAGTAGTATATTTATTTAATTGTCTTTTTATTACAATGTATTAATGATGTGAGCACACACCATGAGAATGCATAGTAGTGGGTTCCGATGTAGGTTTCAGAGTCCGAGCTCACCGTAGATGTACAGATACGCTTGGAGCTTGGATCACATGTCCGTAGGACTCTCCCTCTCTGCTTGACTCCCTGCGTGTAGAATTTAATCGTGTTTTAGATATATGACGACATCGACGATGTTTTATCGGATCCCTCCAATGTTGGGTCATTTAGCTGTATTTTCTACACATGTTTAATAAAACTACAAGGATGAGATTCCCTTGTTGGTTTTGGAACTGAAGCTCCATCAATGTATGATAAAAGCCTCTTCCCTAAGCCTATTTGTGACATCCCTCAACTTAGTCCCACATCTAATACCTACTAGGAAAAGATCATGTTTATAAGTGGGAATGGACTATAGATCTTTAACTTCTGGGGTACCAATTTTAAAGAAATGACTTGGCCCATTATGGGTCGTTACAAATGGTATCAGAGCGACCTGGTTTCGTGTTAGATGGTGGGATGGACTAAGGACGTTGGCTAGGCTGCCGATCATGGGCCAAGAAAGGTCATGGGTTGGGGCTAGCAACGGGCCAAATATAGGCATTTCGGGGACGAAATTTCCTAAGGTGGGTGGATTGTGAGATCCCTCAACTTAGTCCCACGTCTAATACCTACTGGGAGAAGATCATGTTTATAAGTGGGAATGGACTAGAGATCTTTAACTTCCGGGGTACCCATTTTAAAGAAATGACTTAGCCCATTACGTTGCACTTTGGGCTGGGTCGTTACAAATGGTATTAGAGCCGACCTGGTTCCGTGTTAGTTGGTGGGCTAGATTATGAACGTTGGCTAGGCTACCGGTCACGGGCTAGAAAGGTCGTGTGTTGGGGCTAGCAACGGGCCAAGAATAGGCATTTCGGGGACGAAATTCCCTAAGGTGGGTGGATTGTGAGATCCCTCAACTTAGTCCCACATCTAATACCTACTAGGAAAAGATCATGTTTATAAGTGGGAATGGACTATAGATCTTTAACTTCTGGGGTACCCATTTTAAAGAAATGACTTGGCCCATTATGGGTCGTTACAAATGGTATCAGAGCGACCTGGTTTCGTGTTAGATGGTGGGATGGACTAAGGACGTTGGCTAGGCTGCCGATCACGGGCCAAGAAAGGTCATGGGTTGGGGCTAGCAACGGGCCAAATATAGGCATTTCGGGGACGAAATTTCCTAAGGTGGGTGGATTGTGAGATCCCTCAACTTAGTCCCACGTCTAATACCTACTGGGAGAAGATCCTGTTTATAAGTGGGAATGGACTAGAGATCTTTAACTTCCGGGGTACCCATTTTAAAGAAATGACTTAGCCCATTACGTTGCACTTTGGGCTGGGTCGTTACACTATTATATAAGTACATGTATTTTAACGGATTTCACAAATAAGAGAGTGAGTGATATGGCGAAATGCATGAATTATACTTGTACTCCTTCAAACCCTGAGGTAGTGCGATGTATGAGGGTACTGCATAATGCAACATATTTTCGGAATTTGTGGTACTAACTTAATTATTTTTTTTGCCACTCGAGCACCGTGACAGGTGATATGGAAGGTGTGAGGGCATAGGTGTTGAATGTATGTATGAATATGATTATGAGCCGTGCATGCGAGCCGGCAATTGCTAAAGTATGTTTGCTTACCGCCCAGTGTGAGGAAATCTCGAAGTTTCATAAGTTTTCTTGGGTAATGAAATACCCATTTGCCAGTTTGTATTTGTGATTTTTCGAACCAATAACATTTGTCACTGACGTTTTTCATATAATATATGGGGTCTTGCAAATCCTGAGTTGACTTTGGTGGAAGGACAGATAAGCGCTACTCCCACTTGAGCTCAGTGAATTTATTTCTTTCCTTACTTTGAATTATATTGGATGTGTTTTGATGTGTATTTAACAATGTTTTCCATTCTCATGACACTAAAAAGGTTGTTTCGATCTATTTTATTGATTGAGTCTTACCGACAAATAACTTTAAACATGACTCAACTCGATCGTAACATTTATGATTCGGTTCTTAAGTGAACCGAAATCGGGGTGTTATACTAGGCTTTGTTTACATGTGATCTTATGATGGTCTTTCATCCTAAGAAGCTGAGAGTAGGTCCATTTGGGTTATGATTGGGTTAGCCGACTTAATCATGTGATCCATAACATTCTAGTTTGATACACGAGTGAGCTGAATTTGAGGTGTTACATGTTGATAACTTGGAGTGCTCATGTTAGGAACCTTAAGTGTAAGAATCCTCTTATAGTAGTATGAACAACATGCATATGGTATGAAATCTAGTAAGGTTGCCCGCCTTAAGTTTCATTGAGGGTTGAGATCCATTTTTATAAAGTTTGTACAATAATCATCCAAAAAATAGCTTTTGAATTATAACATCATAGTTTGGTTTGCCCTCAAACAAAAAATGGGGTGTTACATATTTGATTACTGATGGTTTTGCCTATATATATATATATAGGTGAGTAGTCAGGATGACTGGTGCAGGCACATGGATCAGAAGGTTCATGGCAAGGGATTGCGTTTAGTTATGATGTATTGCTATCCATCTAATGTATTAAGAATTTAGAACATATTATTGTGCGGGCATGTGCCCTGATGTATGAGCTATGTATGATCTAGAGTAAGTCTATGTGACGATTGTTTGTGCACGTAGTTCTATATTTATTATATCATTATTGTGGAGTGTTTACACTTTAGGGCATTATAATCATCATCTATAGAGTGTAAGCTTTAAAGTCCTAGAACATGACAAGCAGCATTTAAAGGTATATGGTTGTAGTTGTTTGTATGTTAAAAAAATGTGAATGGAGGAGCATATAGTTCATACCCCATAAAGATCTACGTGAATATTGAGTGTTAGGGTCTGATGGGCTCACACTTGAAGTTACCCTGTGTCTTAAATTTCCGTTTATGGGTATATGGAATAGCAAACTACGACTCTTTTGCACAGAGTTAAGTTAAAATTATCATAAGAGTAAGCATACCTAACTTCAAGGTTGCATTTACATCTTTCTATACTCAACCTCTTAAGTGTAGCGGGGGTGTGTCTCTTTTGTACTTTGGAACGATCATGTGCATAGGTAAAGTCACTCTCTAAGTTGCTGAGAAAGTACTACCTGTAAAACCCACTATTCGAGTTAGGGTTTTATACTCAAAACTAGCCGATTCAACTGTTATTTTTAGTCTGGTCAATTTCAGAACACACATACCGAGCTGAGGCCAATCTTGTGTTATGAACCATGAGACTCATGTGTGCCCAATTATAAATGATAACATCAATAAGGAAGTAGCAAAATGAATTATCAGAATATATGAGAGTACCCCACCTTTTCTTTATTTATTTTAGATCGTAGAATTATTTTTAGGCCGAAAATACATTAGGACGCGTTATGAGTAGTTTGAGTTGGTTATTAGTTATAGAGCATGTCATTATAATGTTCTGATGTATTATGTTTTATGGGATTTCCCCCTATTTTTTGGATTTTTTTTAGAATTATTACCGGTTAGTATTATTTTTCTCAAGTCGGAGTCGAGTCAAGTTTTAATTACGAGACGACCACTCATTTTTCTCCCCAACCACTCGTTTTCTCCCCGACCACTCGTTTTCTTTCCCCAACACCTTATGAGATGACTCCTTACCTTCTTCCCAACCACTCGTTTTCCTCCGACACCTATTTATTCCAAACCTCTGACACCATCACCATCCAGCCGCCACCATCCTCCTCACCCAACTCCCTCTCCTTTTTCTCCCTTCCCTCTCCCCCATGATCCTCACTCGAGCCGGCCACAACCTTGTCGCCGTCGCTACGTGACTAACGATGAGGAATAGAATTTTATCCAATTTTATTTGATAATGAATTGTTTTATAATTTTATTGTGATACAAATGGTGTGATTGTAAATAGGTGTTGGTTTAAATTTAAATGTGTGTTAAAGGAGGATAATAGTGAACTAGAGTTTTAATTTAAATGCATGTAAAACTAGGTGTTGCCCACTGCTCAATTTAATAGTGTCTTGTATGGATTGATGAGGAGTGTGGCATTTATACATTATATTGGGCGTTAGTATTTAGTCTTGTTATGTAGATACGAAGTAGGAACTCACCACCTAGGTGCAAGGACACGCTTTGAGCTTGTGAGATCTCTCAACTTAGTCCCACATCTAATACCTACTGGGAGAAGATCCTGTTTATAAGTGGGAATGGACTATAGATCTTTAACTTTCGGGATACCCATTTTAAAGAAATGACTTAGCCCATTACGTTGCACTTTGGGCTGGGTCATTACAAATGGTATCAGAGCCGACCTGGTTCCATGTTAGATGGTGGGCTGGATTAGGAACGTTAGCTAGGCTGCCGGCCACGGGCCAGAAAGGTCGTGGGCTGGGGCTAGCAATAGGCCAAGAATAGGCATTTCGGGGACGAAATTTCCTAAGGTGGGTGGATTGTGAGATCCCTCAACTTAGTCCCACATCTAATACCTACTGGGAGAAGATCCTATTTATAAGTGGGAATGGACTATAGATCTTTAACTTTCGGGATACCTATTTTAAAGAAATGACTTAGCCCATTACGTTGCACTTTGGGCTAGGTCGTTACAAATGGTATCAGAGCCGACCTGGTTTCGTGTTAGATGGTGGGCTGAATTAGGAACGTTGGCTAGGCTGCCGGTCACGGGCCAAAAAGGTCATGGGCTGGGGCTAGCAATGGGCCAAGTATTGGCATTTCGGGGATGAAATTTCCTAAGGTGGGTGGATTGTGAGATCCCTCAACTTAGTCCCACATCTAATACCTACTGGGAGAAGATCCTGTTTATAAGTGGGAATGGACTATAGATCTTTAACTTCCGGGGTACCCATTTTAAAGAAATGACTTAGCCCATTACGTTGCACTTTGGGCTGGGTCGTTATAGAGCTTCTACTAAGTCCGTTTAGGATTCGTTTCCTGTTTTACACTCTATTCTATTGTGTATTATTTTATTACTTGCAGGACGAGTTAAGTAGTGTTTTATCGGATCCCACTTAACTCGGACCATTTAATCAACCAATTTTTCAGATTAGTAACCCTCGAGGATGAGATCCCTCGAGTATGTTTTCGAAAAGAAGATCCATCACAAGTTGCTTTCGGGCCTATTGTATAAATCCCTTCCCAAGCCTGTCTATATAATTTTATCGAGTTTTCACTGAGATAAGAGATGGGAAAATCGACTTGCACATACCATGAACGGGTGCATGTATCAATCAAAGCAGGCTATAGATTTGTGAGCAGGCTATTCTAATCCCAAGGGATCCTAACAACTCTGCGTTTGTGTTCCTTATACCTAGAGAATGTAGAGGTCTACAAGTACTGTTTAGTACAGCGTATGTCCAGACTTGTTGTACACCCGTTTCGGCTCACTCGTGAACTGACCCGAAAATGTCACTGGCGACCAAACCGTTCGCTAATCTACTAGATTCGGTTAAGCCGACTCAGATCTACTCTTGGCGTCTCAAGATGGAGATGCAAATATGAAATGCATGAATAGGAACGATTGGGTTCTAACGGAGTCCTACATGCATGCCATGATGTACAAGCAAAATAAGACAAAACAATAAATGAGAAACCAAAAGAAAATATATACTACTACGGAAAAACGGACAAAATTTTCCCTAAAAGTGCAATAGGGGCCAACCTGTCCACAACAAGGATATATAAATATTTTATCAAAATACGATAAAACATAACAATCTACCATGGCATTCAATCACTATCTCATTCGTTTTCACCTGAGCCGAGTCTAAACTCCAAGGCTCCCTGCTCATTCACATCTATCCGTTCATTTCATAACAGGCAATTCATCAAGACAAAAACATTCTAATAATCATTCACACAGCATTAAACAACTATCATTATACATTACACGTGGCAGGTACATGTGTGCGCAGTTCCGTGCTGCTCCTTCGCAGTCCCGACAGCTTTCATCGCTCACATTCCTCACCTACATATATATAGAAAAACCGTCAGTAACGAGTGTTACCGACCCGGAAAATAACTAATATCAATCTGGCACAGGAGAGCAAACTCTCCTGTTGAATCAAAACCATATACTTCCTCAAGAACTCTCATCAGGGCACATACGGGAGCCGTCGCCCTCAGGTCGACAGCGTCCCCCTTTCTTTCTCATTCTCATACCTTGGCTATTTCTCTATCACTTCTCGCATCAAATCTCATTCCTTACCGCCCTCTGCACCTTCCATATTACTCATGGCCTTGAACACAAAGGTCGAGCACTCTCAGGCAGTCACCTTTAGTACCCTTTGAACCACAAGTCTAGACATGCACTACATTGCAGTACCCGTAAACCTCCACACTTCTCCAGGTTTGAGGAACTCAAAGGTGAGTTGTCCAGATCCTTCGGGAACAAAGTGGGTTCTCCCCAGCTCCAGAGCCCGCTCTTCGGAGCACATGCCCTATCTGAAGACGTGGCCGCAAGTAACCCTCATTCCATCTCTCACCGAAAATGCGAAAACTATATATATATATATATATATATATATATATATATATATATATATATAAGCCTGGGTCGGGATTTATGCAATAGGCCCGAAGGCATCGTGAGCTGGATCTGAAGTTCGAAAACAAACTCGAGGGATCTCATCCTCGAGGGTTATTAATCCGAAAAAAGAACCGTTAGCTAAATGGCCCGAGTTAAGTGGGATCCGATAAAGCGCCACTTAACTCGTCCTGCACATGATAAATCAAATACACAATAGAGTAGCAAAAAAACAGAGAACGAGTCCTAAACGGACCTGGTAGAAGCTCCAAACGGGTCCACGCGCCTAGGCGGCGAGCTCCTACACCGTACCTACACAATCAAGCTAAAAGCTAACGCCCGCATGATGAATCACACATCCTATAGCATTCACACACAATCAACACAATCACGCATCAATCAACACACATCAACCTATATCAATTCTAGCAAGTTTACTTAGGCTAGTTTGCATTAAATCATGATCATTACCTATTTACCCTAATTAGCTTCTTAGCCTCCATTTTTAACACCACTCAATCAAACAAATTTCATATTTTATCCTTAATCAAATCTACATATATATATATATATATATATATATATATTATAACACACAATTCACCAATCCTAGCATGCAATTCTAATAATCAATACTTTCAAATAATTAAGTTAAAATAAATAATACCTCACGTCATCGAAAATCGGCAATGGCTAGGGTTTCCGTTTCGTGGCTCGAAACTCGAATTCGGCACCTAGCGGCGTCCGAAGTCCGATCAGATTGGACTTGGTGCGTTCGGCGGATGATTCGGCAAATTTCCCACGAATCTAATTTTCCGAAGGTTTTCCGGCGAGTGTCGGCAGTTTTCCGGCGGATTCCGACGGTTTTTCGGCGATGATTCGGGACGTGGTAATCAGGGGATCTATCGGCACCAGCTCGACGAGCTTGGTCCGATGGTGGTATCAAACAAAGCAGCCGAGGCGGTTATGGCCGTCGGCGGCGGCGTTGAAAATGGGTGGCGGCGGCGGCGTGCTCCAAATGGGGCTGCGGCCGGCCTCGACGACGGTCAGGATGATGAGGGAAACGTCGGCGATGGCGAGGGGGTGGTCGTCGGGGTCACAGCGGTGGTGGCGCAGCCCGGACCGCGGCGAATCGACGAGGGAGGGCGTTGCGGTTTGTGGGGCGATTCCAGCGTCGTGGTGGCGAGACGGTGGCCGGGGTGGGTCGTGGTGGCACGGCGATGGCACGGCGGGGCGGGGCGGCGTTGCTCAGCGGCAGTGCGGCGTCAGCGGCGGCGGCAGCACACAACAGTGGCAGTGGCAGTGGCAGTGGCAAGGGTTTGGGGTGAGGAAGGTGTCGGGAAAGGTGTAGGGGCGTGCGATGGCATTTTTGTAAATTAAACTTGACTCGACTCCGACTCGAGTAAATAATAATAACTATCTCCTAATAAATCTAAAAAATCCAAAAAAATTGGGAAAAATCCCGTAAAATCAAACGAACACAGCAACATCCAAATGATATGTTCTATAACTAATAACCCACCCAAACTCACCTATATCGCGTCCTAATTCCTCATTCGGCCATAAAAATATTCTACGATCAAATAAAAATAACAATCAATACTGCATACCCCCATATACTTGATAACCCATTTTTCATCATCTTTTTGACGTTATCATCGTATACTTGAGCATACATGACCCTCATCGCTCATTACTCACAGCTGGCCTCAACTCAGCTCGCGGTCCATGAAGCTGACTCGACTCGAACCGATGGTTGAACCGACTGGTTCACTCCCGTAAAACTCTGACTCGAGTCACGGGTTTTACACTTGTAGTTCAAAGGGTATTAAAGGCAACTGCCTGAGAGTACTCGGTCTTTGTGCTCAAGGCCAGGAAAATTATGGAGGAAAGGAGAAGACTTGGATATATCAGTAATCTCGAGGGACCAGAAAATGAAACGAGAAAATGCTGAGAGTGGCATCAACATGATCAGAGCAATCAGGGATGCTATCGGGTCTGTAGTCCAGCGGCTCCTCAGTAGGTACCTTTTAGAGAGTTCACGAGAAGTATATGAATGTTTTCCTTCATATGAGAGTTCGCTCTTATAGCCAGTTTGATATTAGTTATATTATTGGACCAGTAACACTCGTTACTGATGTGTTTTTATAATATTTGTAGGTGATGATCATGAGAAGGATGAGCTAGCCTAAACGGAGGAGCAGTGACGTCTCTTGCGTACACACATGTCAAATGATAGCATGTTTAATATTTTAAGGATGATGTCATGAAATTTAATATATGATGATGTGGTGTGATATGATGTATATGCTATAGTAAAAAGATTGCTAAAGATGACATGTTAATAAATACGTTTAGACATTGAATAAGTACAAAAAGCAAGTCAAAACCTAAAATTGATAAGAAATGTGAATAGAATGCATAGGTGGGTTGAGACCCAAGCCTCAGAATAATTATGCAACAGATCAGAAAGTTGTGTGAATGAAAATGTATGATATATATACATGTTGATTTGACAGGGTGGCCCTTAGTTGCACTTTTAGGGGAGACTCAGTCCGTTTTATTTTACGAATCTTATTGATTTTTATCGTAATTATTTAGTATGTGAATTGGTTGACATGTCATCCATGTATCATGTTAGGTTTATTTTTATGCATTCATCTATACATAGTGATGAATTTTTTATTTTTATGCATTCATTTATTTTTATGCATTCATCAATGTTAGGTTTATTTTTTATGCATTTCATCTCTAGACACCAAAAGTAGATCTGCAGGAGTTTGGTTTGGGTTAACTGACCTAACCTGGACCAGTGACATTTTGGTTCGGTTCCTAAGTATAAAGACTTAACCATTATTAGTACCAAAGACTTAACCATTATTAGTACCAAAGACTTAACCATTATTAGTACCAAAGACTATGCAAAATTTTTCATTGAATTGAAAAAAATCTCTCAATAAACATATTTATAATGATGAAAAAAACAAAAGGGTAATTGATGAAACAAATCAAAACACAATTCTCTCGCGGAGCTCAGAATGTGCATGTTAGGAATCTTAAGTGTAAGAATCTTTCCTGTGACACTATGAACAATATGCATATGGTATGAAGTCCAGTTAGGTTGCCTCTTTAAACCTTCTTGAAGGTTGAAATCCACTTTTATAAAGTTTGTATGATAGTCATTTAACAAATGGATTTTCAAATTATAACATCGTAGTTCAATCCATCTCAGACTGAAAAATGAGGGGTACAATTAATATACATTGATAATCAGAAGTAATTATTAAAAATTAGTCCTAGCTGAATTATAGCGTCTAGTTCAGTATGATCTACTAGGTATCCTTTTAAAAATATGGTATGATTTAGGCCTTTGAATCATTTTAATTTGCAACTTTTTTAAATAATTTTTTTGATAAATTGTTGTTATTTTGTTAAAAATTATGATATTTTTACCCGTATTTGATTAATTATTTATTGCCAAAAAATATTAATGACTAACAAATTATTTTATTTTTAATTTGAAAATTTGGTTGAATCGACTGAGCCAAATATACCGGTTCTAGTTATATCCTGGAGGCTTATCACATGAGTACAAGTTATTTATTATTTTTTATTATAAGACTTATGAATGGGTGTTGTCCTTCGATCACGTGCATTCGAATCCATTTACCATGACTTAGAACTTTACAAGAGAGTAGCTTCTAGGATATTGCTAGAAATCAGATCATAGAATATATAACTTTTTATAAAAGAATTTTCACCAACAAATGCGCCGCAATATAGTTACCATGCTTATGTTGAACCGTTGGACGTGAAAATCTTTCAGATGGAATCGACGGTTGACATTCTGGTGTTCTTTCTCTGAGAAAGGAAGTGTTTTTTTTCGAGAAACGAGTGTATGCTGTGTTGCCCCCTTATTTGGCATTCTTTTCTTCTTGGTGTTTTCTCAATGTAATCGCTCAGATTTGATTTACACGTTTGAACCATTTCATCAATTCTTCAATATTCTTTATTCTATTTTAAAAAGTAGATCTCTTTTCCCAGAACTCATTCGCCTATTTTGTTAATATAATTGCTTTTCGAATAAACGATCATCAATTTACATCCTTCATCATTAATAATTTATTTCATTGAAGTTTTCAATCTTTCCTATCTTGAAAGTGTCCACAATAACTCCTACTCAAATCAAATTCTAATCGAATAAAAGTTCCTACAAATGACATTAATTATTGAGAAAAATTCCTAAAAGTTGGAGATCAACAACCGCGAACACAAGTATAGAAAAATTTGGACCGGTATATTCTAATTAGAATCTAAGTGGAAAATTATTAATATATATAATTATATTAATAATATATAGTTCATTATCACATTTAAAATATTAAAAAATCTCAAAATACTAATAAAAGTGGTTTTTGTTATTTTATGAAGAATAGAAGTGATCATGAAGGATAAATAGTCTCAAAGCTCATCAACACATTTGAGGTAAAGCGAGTGCACCTAGCTCTTATTATACAACCCCCTTATTTCTTAGGTTTAAAAAAAACAAGAAAAAAATTATAAAAAATAAGTGATGAATTTGAACATGAAATTAATTGAGAAGATGTATTTTTACTTTGAAATTGTAGCACCACTCCTTCGAATAAAAGAAAAAGGCACCCGAGCACAACATCTGCCATCCGACTCAACATATAGTTCAAAGATACGTTGAGCTCGGGGCCAGAAAAGGCCACGCCCTTGGCTCTTTGAACAGGGGCAAGAGGCTCTCCTCATGGAGAACTTCGCCCACGATTTTGACGACGTAGTTGGCTGACGGGCCAGCCCTTGGCCTTGTCCTTGCAACGGTTATCGCCGATTGACGTTCGCCGCAATCTGCAAATAATTTTGCTGGCAGGATAAATGAAAGGGGATACGTAAGGTTATAAGGGCAAAATATTTGCAGAAATGACAGCCGTCGATTGATTTTAGAAATCCAACGGTTCCAACACACCGTAACTTACAACTTGCGTGCGTTCGCGGGGGAAAATCTTCTCTTCGTCAATCCTCCCCGGTCAACGAATTTAGGTACGAAAATCAAGCTTTGGTACGAGAAATATCTCAATGAGAAAATTACTATCCTGCCCACGACAAATATGGAAGCCAGCTCATTATTCATGTAAATGTCGCAAGGATGCGTGCCATTCATGACACATGCATACCATGCATGCCCCATGCAATATGCCAGCCCCTAGCCACCAGCCGCCTCTATTTAATGCCGGTTAAGCTCCACTTATCGCCTCTTGGGAAGTCAAAACATAAAAAATATTGGACAGTTCGAATAAAAAAGATCCGATTTTTAGTTTGCAAAGATCAGCAGCCCCCCTAATTCGATTTTCATTTCTTCAATCTTTTTCAAGATTCAGATCGAAAGGCTGTATCTTGCGCAAGCTATAGGGGATTTTATGAGTCAAAATAGAGATATTTGCCATCTTTTGGAGCGTGGAAGAGGTTGGTTTTGTGGCCATTGATTTCTGATCTTTTTTCTTCCTATTTTTGGTGGGTGTCTCTCTGAATCTTCTATATTTGGGTTTTGAGCTTTTAATATTTTTTCTTCTTATTTGGGTGGAGAAGAGGCGATAGGTAAGCGTGAAGAAAGGAGGCCGAGAAAGGTTTGGCTTTTATGTCGGAGAAGTTTGGTCTGCTGACTGGAGCTGATCCGAAGCAGCTCTGGCTTTCATCATCTTCTTCTTATTCTTCATCGCCTTGTACACTCTTCCTGCTCTGTATGCAACCTTTGATTCATTGGTGTGGTTCCATGCGCTTGATGTCACAAGGGTACCTCTCATTTCTTTGTGACTACATCTGAATATTCGATGCTTTTCTGATTTTTCGATCTGTTTGTGATGTGCAGGGGATTTTTTCACATACAAAAAAGCTGCTTCTTCATGTTCCTGCTTTTCAGAGGCGCTCATAGTTGATCCATTGAAAGATTTTGCTTTTCCACAACAGTTTTGCAATCTTTTAGGATTACTGATTATTTCTGGTTTTTGAGGCGAGGACATGAAACTTGAGGAGTACAACACTACGAAGAAAATTCGCATTTTGTGCGATGATCCCGACGCCACCGATAGCGAAGACGACGAGGAATTTGATTTTGGGCCGAAGAGAAGAAAGGAGAATAGAGTAATCCATGTGATGCATGTACCAATTTCTGGTTCTGATACTTCTGTTTTGCAAAAAGACAGCTCCCCCACGTCAACCATCGCTGGAAAAACGCTCCCTGCTCCGGCGGCGAGATGTGGCTCTAAGTACAGGGGCGTGCGGCAGCGGAAGTGGGGAAAGTGGGCGGCAGAGATTCGGCACCCACTCCGCCGAACCAGGGTCTGGCTCGGCACCTTCGACACGGCCGAGGCTGCCGCTGCCGCCTACCGAAAAGCGGCGGCCGAGATCGAAGAGCTGGTGGAGAAGAGCCGCAACTCCACCGCCGCCACCTCGTATGTGTCCGACGACAGCAACACGGAGCCGTCCTACTCACTGCCATCCCCTTTATCTGTTTTGGATGTCTCAACCTCCAACTCCTCCACCAATGGCTTCTCCAAGCCATCCGATGGCATGCCCAAGGTGGAGGAGTTGGAGATGCTAAATTTTGATTTGGGTTTTGGGTTTGATTCAATGCTGGTGGATGATTGTCTTGATGATCCTGCACTTGAAGATGATTTTGAGGGGCTCAATGGTCTGCCCATGTGTGAGCAAGATTTCTCTAGCTTGGCCTTGGAGGTGCTTTCTTGGATGACCACGTGAGTGGAGGAAGTTTTCGTTCAGAGCAAGTCCCCATTTTCCCCGCCAAGTTTTGCAGATTATTAGTTCTTACTTTCACAATTCTAAGAACATCGAAGTTCTCTACCTTATATTAGTCTTTTATAAAAACATATTTAGATATAATATAGTTTGAAGTGAGGGAAGTTATTTGTTTCTATGTTTAGTGGGAAGGTATTTCATTTATTGTATGTGGAAAGAGATGATGAGTTTTGAGTGAAATTGTGACCTGGGTTTTACCGAGGTCATTGAGCCCTCCCTGCGTTAGTTATGTTCACTTGATGTGAGAAGAGAGTTTTGATAAGGAAAAGATTTGCTCTAGGATATGCTACTCAATGGTTGCATGAATCGGAATCGGAATCGGTTTCCCGTGAATCGGAATTGGAATTGGAATCGGAATCGGTCTGAATCGGCCAAGAATCGGTTTTGTTGAATCGGTCTAAATTAATTTAATCGGTCATATATAATAATTTGACAATTTATAATATAAATATATTAAAATTAGATATTGATGTTATTTTGATATTATTCTGTGTATTATAATTTATGATATTTTTAAATATTTTTTAAGATTTTTTAATTATTTAGAATTAATTATTATTTTGACTCGAGTTAGACTCAGAGTCAACTTTTAATTACGAAAATGTCACTCTTACCCCGCCGCCGCCGCCGCCCGGTCGGCGGCGAGTCTCGCGGCGGCGATGTCGGAGGATGTCGGCAGCCCGGTCGGACGAACAGGCGGCGGTCGGACGGCAGATTCGCGGCGGAATCGCGGCAGAATCGCGGCGCTCGCGTTGGCCGGCGGAACCCGAGTTCGGGCGGCGGTCGCAATGCTGCGGCGGAATCGTGGCGGAGGGCGGAGCTGAGGTCGGAGTCAGGCGGCGGTGGCCTGGTCGGACGGAGGACGGCCGAGGGAGGACAGCGCAAGCGTGGCGGAGGGCGCCGGAGAGAAGGTCGGAGTCGGGCGGCAGAATCGGGGGAGGGTATGATTTAGGTTTTAAATCCAAATTACCATTTTACCCATGCTTAAATAATTTAATAAAATTATACCTAGGGTATTTTGGTAATTTCATAAAAAACCGATTCCGATTTAAATCGGTCGGAATCGGCCGAAACGGGCCGATTCACGACCCGATTCGGGGCCGGCCGAGTCGGCCCCGAAATCGGATCGGCGCGATGCCGATCCGATTTAAATCGGCCGATTCCGCACGGAATCGGCCGATTCGTGCAACCATGCTGCTACTGCAAACTTCCCGGGGTAATACCGTAGTCGGGGTAAATTATAAATCGCGAATTTAAAAGAAATAATTGTAATTAATATTTAAAAATTTTAAATTGGAGTGATTTGTACCAATGTAAGAGGGAGTGTGCCGTCGTTTGATACAGTAAATCTTTTCCCCACTGTCAATAACCAGTACTTAATTTGTGTATGACAAAATGAGAAATGGTATTTAGTTTTGTAGGATCTACTTGTTATTAGTTTAAGAAACAGGGCAAATTGATTTGGTGTCTGCTATGGTAATTTGCAATTTACCTATTTATCCCACGTCATATGTAAGAAAATTACCCAAGTTCTTGCAATTGACGGATTCTTAGGCAATGATATTACATTCAGAATCCCCACTGTTGTAATTTTAACTGTAATGTTCGGATTTGCTTCAAGCGGTTTCACCCTAACTTGCAACAAACATTGACGAATGGTTGAAATTAGGGGTGTGATCAAGCAAATGAGCAAAATATAATTGCCTAAGTTTGACTTGCACTCTTATTCATTATCTTAAAGCTCTAGAACGTATCCCCGGCTTGAAAATAATAATTCAATGAACGATGAACATTACGGGGAAAGAGTATTGGGTTTGGTTCAATTCAGCTTAATTATAACTCGAGGTCGATATATTTTACCTTGACAAAATATTAAGTCTTCCTTTAATATTTTATTTTATATATTCTTTTTGAGCATTAATATCATGTATTTCATTAGAAATTTATATAATTTAAAAGTTTATTGCTTTCATTTATGTATTTAAAGATCTTACAATAAAAATTGACTTTGAATTTGGTAATAACCATAAAGTAGTCCGGTTTGGTTTGGCTTTCCTGAAAATTAATCAACTAGCTAGTGTGAACCAAATTTGAGATGAGTATTAAGATCAAGTTCAATTCAAATTATACAACCTAATAATAATGTTAAACGAAATTTGAACAAAATAAATTATAAATAAGTTGAACATGAGTGAATTGGTGTCCAACTTGACTCGATTACAATTGTTTACATACCTTAAAATAGAAACAAAAACATTTCAAAGCTCATAGAAGGAAAAGTTTGCATACATAAATATCTAGGGTTTATTTGATTAACATGAAATTGTATAAAAGAAATACAAAATTTAATGGTTATAATTTTTTTTGTATTTGGATATTTTAAAATTTAGTTAAGAGAAATTTCAATTTCAGTTAAAGTATGTAAAAATTTTGAAAAGCAATATTTTTTTATGAAAAGTAAAAAAATTGAGGAAAATTTTAAGAGACATATACACATACACATGAGAAGGAATATTTAATTTTTTATCTTCTTTTCCTATTATCTAAACATGTAAGAGATATTTTAAAATTTACATATTATTTCATCTCATTCTATTTTCAATTTATATGAATTTTTTATTTATACTATTTTCATACCAACCAAAGGAACCCTTAATGATGTTAAGATGAAAAAAATGAGTTTCTTGTCATATATTAAAACTAAACTATGACAAGGGTTTCTACAAAACCTTGCAAAAAATACAATTTGTATTTAATATTTAGGCAAAAGGGAACTTGTTGGTTTCTAAATAATTCTCACCTGCAACAATTCCTCATTGAGGTAGAGATCCTTCTTGCTGCAACTCAAAGCAATCACAATTAAGCACACAACCCATGCCCGGAACCTTCCACCCACCATTTTCCTAACACAATTCCTGCCCAAAGGGCTGCATCAATCACCGTTGAGGGCCGTGGTGGGATCCATGCCACATAAATCCCTGATTTGTGTATCTTAGAGGGGGAAAATTTTCGGTCCACCGCAGTTCTTGTCCTTTTTATAATAAGAGCCATATATGTTCTTCAACCTAAACGCAAAAGGATACAGGGAACATGAGCATTAATTTAAGAACCATGTAATTTTAACAGTCTTTCTTGACCTTAACTTTCTTATTTTACGGATATCGACCGTATTAAATTAGATTAAGCGTCTCAGTGATTTAATTTAAACGTTTACGGATTATTTGCCTTCATCTACTCTAAAATGAAGGTTAGGCTGCGTGGCATAACCATTAGGTTAAGTGTGGATGATTGATGTAATATAAATGCACGTATATCGTTGTCCAATCTTAATCGGTAAACTTTGCCCTAAAGAAATGAACACCTCTATCTCATCCCCCATTTCTTTCTTTAATAAGGAGAGACTCTCTCACTAGTAGAAAAAGCTATTAGCAAAAAAAGGGCTATTAGCGACTGCACATGAGGTCGCTAAAAACCCAAAATCTAATAGCTAATAAAATTTGTGATCGGATAACCCGGTCACAGAAGCAGGAGTTGCTATTGAGTGTTAAGACTGGAAAAATTTTAAAACCGGAATGCACCTATTTTATATGATTTCAAATAATGCAACCAGTAGTTGTGGTCGCTACATTATTTGTAACTGGATTTACGATTGCAAAACCGATTGCAAGTTTGGTTGGATGGCGGATAGTTAGTTGTCAATTCGGTCTCAATGCAATAGCAAATAATTACAAATCCGTTATAAAAACAAAAAACCAAATAAATTTTTTTGTAATTCTTGTTAAACATAATTGTAAAACCCGCGATTCGAGTCAGGGTTTTATATTCAGAACCGGTCGGTTCGGCCTTTATTTTTGAGTCGAGTCAGTTTCAGAACACGTGTACTGAGTCGACACCAGTCGCGTGTATGAGCTATGAGGGTCATGCATACCTAAGTATGTTATGATAACCTCATGAACACAGTAGAATAGAATGAGTTATCAAAATATATAAGAGTATGCAGTTATTTTTTTATTATTATATATAGTGGATCGTAAAACTAGTTTTAAGCCGTTTATCGCGTTAGGATGCGTTACGGGCATTTTGGGTGGGTTGATAGTTCTAGAGCATAGCATTATGATTTTTTTGTGTTGTTTGATTTTATGGGATTTTTCCCAAATTTTTTGGAAATTTTTACGACTTAAATATTATTTTTTACTCGAATCGGAGACGAGTTAAGTAATATTTACGACTTTACCACCACACACCCCCGCGCCCTTCTTTTCTTCCCCCAAACCCTTGCCCGACGCCGCCCTTGTGCGCGTCGCCGCCACCGCTGCCGGCGCCACCCGGCCGTCGATAGTCGCTGCCTAGCCCAGCGATGCGTCGCCAGCTGCCCCGACCAAGTCCGGTCCCCATCGGGCCGCCGTGCGCGAGGAAGCCACGTCGTGACGCTGCGCCCGCGTTACGCTTTCGTCGCCGATTCAGCCGTCGGCGACCAGTGCCGCCGCGATCGGTCGGTCGCCTCAGCACCCTCAGCCTCCAGCAACCTTTCCCTGACTGGAACGGATGCCATCGCCGCCCTGGCCGGCCAGATCTAGTCACCCATCGCCGCCAGCCCCGTTTATGCATTTTTGGGGAGCCGCCACCTCTGTTGGCCACGTCGACCTCATAGATGAGTTGGGCTCGCCGAGCCAGTTCCAAGGGTACCCAACACGACCACTTTCCGGCCAGTAGACGCCACTAGCGATTGTCACCGAAAAACGGCCAGCAGCTCGCCGGTAAACCGGAATTTTTGGAATTCACTGGAATTCACCGGATCTTCCGCAGGGCTCACCCAGTCGAGCCCGATCGAGCTTCGGACGCCGATGAGCGCCAAATATGAGTTCCAAGACACGCGACGGAACCTTAACCGTTGCCGATTGTCGACAACATGAGGTATAATTACCTCCGATTGATTTATTTAAAATTGATGATAATTGTTAGCATAGCATGCTAGGGTTGATTAATTATTATGATGAATGTTAAGATTATGAATGAAGTAAACATGTGCATGATGTGATTAACAGGGAATGAAGGTTAAATGAGCTAATAAAGTAAAGTAAATTTGAGTATGATAATCAAGTACAACGTAACTTAGGAAATATAATAAAATAGGTGTTAATAGGATAAGTTGGAATTATTTTTACATTTATAATTGTTGATTGTTATGGTTGATGTTTGTATTGTGGTGTGATGGTCATGTCGGATTTGATGCATCATTTAGTTAGCGGGCGTTAGTATTTAGTTTTGATGTGTAGGTACGGAGTAGGAGCTCGCCACCTAGGCGCGATGACACGCTTGGAGCTTCTACCAGGTCCGTTTAGGACTCGACTCTGTTTTACGTCTTTCTATTGTATGTTTATCTTATCATTTGCAGGACGGGTTAAGTGGCGTTTTATTAGATCCCACTTAACTCGGGCCATCTAGCCGAACAGATTTTCGGATTAATAACCCCTCGAGGATGAGATCCCTCGAGGATGATTTCGAAATCAAGATCCACCACAAGTTGCCTTCGGGCCTATTATATAAATCCCTACCCAGCCCTATATATATGTAGTTTTCGCGTTTTTAGTGAGACGAGAGATGGAGAAACCGACTGCACGTACCATGCAGAGGATGTCGTGACAGTCAAAGCGGGCTCTGGATTAGTGCCAGCGGACTGTTCCATTCCCGAGGGATCCTGACAACTCCGCGTTTGAGTTCCTCACACCCGGAGAACGTGGAGGTTTACGGGTACTGTTTAGTACAGCGCATGTCCGGACTTGTGGTTCAAAGGGTACTAAAGGCGACTGCCTGAGAGTACTCGGCCTTCGTGCTCAAGGCCAGGAGAAATATGGAGGTAAGGAGAGGGCTTAGGATAAAGTTTCACGAGGAGTACTGAAAAGAAGTGCCGAGAGCGGCACAGTACCAGCAGCAGATCAGTAAGTTCGGGATGCTACCGGGTCTGCAGCCCAGTGGCTCCTCAGTAGTGCCCTTCAGAGTGTTCACGTGGAGTATATGATGTTTTCTTTCATATGAGAGTTTGCTCTCATAGCCAGCTTGTTATAGTTATTTTATTTTCCGGACCAGTAACACTTGTTACTGACGTGTTTTTATACTATATGTAGGTAATAATCACGAGTTGGAGGAGCCAGCTTGGACGGAGGAGCAATGAGGTCTTGTACACACACACATGTTAGATTTCTGAATGTTTAATATTGTGTTGTTATGTTATTATATTGTGAATGACATGTTCAAATGCATGAGACATGATAGAATGTGAACATGATCAGAGATGCGCAGCGGAAGCATGGTGGGTTGAAACCCCAGCTTCAGAATGAATTCATAATATGTTAGATTTTGTGTAGATGAAATCATGGATGCATATGTATATTATATATATATATATATATATATATATATATATACATTATTTTGATAGGGTGGGCCCATAATTGCACTTTTAGGGGAGACCCTGTCTGTTTTATTTCAGAATTTTTATCGTAATTGCAATGATGTGAAATTTAGGTTGCATGTCATCTATGTAGTATCATGTTAGGGTTTTATCCATTTATCCATGCATGACAAGTCGTATCTACATCTTAAGACGTCGAGATTAGATCCGCACGAGTTAAGTTCTAGTTAGCCGACCTAACCGAGGCTTGTAACATGCCGGTTTGTTCACAAGTGTGAACCGGATTTGGGGTGTTACAATAATAAATTTATTTTTAACAAAAAAATTAACCACATGACTAATCAGAATATCATAAATTGAACCTAAATTAAATAAGAATTATTTTTTAAATATACAAATATTTTAAATACAATCAATACATATCAAATACATCAATGAGATAGATCCTTAAGATAATCTGGTCGGTTAGGTCTTAAATTAGATGACTCGTCAGGGCCGCGACAAATATCTTTAATTATACAAAACATCTGATAGAGCATGGTTTTATCTTGTTTATCAGAGTCCCTGTCTAGCACTGTCTTATGCACTCCCCCTCTCAGCAAGCGACACGACGAGCTGGCAATCCCTGTCCATAGCCACCCTCGTGCCTCATCCTGTGCTCTCTCTCTCCCCAGTCTCCTGCGGTAATATCATGATCTTTGTAGAGCCATGAGAGTTCCTCATTTTCTTTCTTCAATAAGTATCTCTGATCGTACCTTATTGTTCATATAGAGCTTGGTTATAACTTTGAAAAATCAACCATGGTACACCGGATTAATGTGGGATTTGATTGTATTTTGTGGACCATAATTGTATTTTTTGGTGTATTATATATTTATATTTCAGTCATAAAATAGAGCATATATTCATTATAACATTGTTGAACATGACAACCTAAAGAAGTTTTGCACTACTTGCTAAAAAGGGCTTATAATTATTTAATAATTTTATTGCAAAAATCTTAATCTGACATGGAAAAATAAAACTATCAAAACCCACTACCAGTGTGTGTACTCGTGTAACTCATGTTTAAAAACATATATAACTACTCGACAAGATGTGGGCTATATATAAAATATGTAAATTTATTCTCTCACTACATGAAATTTAAAATTAATAAATATATAATTTATATTATTCATTTTATTTCTTTAGTATCACACAAGGGTCACAATTTTGCTTCGAGTTGAGCTGAGACCACAGCTGCATGCACCGCCGTTTTGGAATGGGAAAGGGCACTGCGGAAACTTGGACAAAAAGTGGGATTATGGGTCCAAAAATATGTGAAAAGGATGAGGCAACCACCCCATGAGATGATAAGGGAAGACGTAGGAAGTGAGATATGAGTCATACTGTGAAGCCTTTGCTGGATGGGAAGCCAGTGATGGGGAGGAAGGAATTAGAGGAAGAAGATGACAACGGCAATGGGCATCACCTTCATGTCCTACTGTCTACTTGTCTTTTCGTAGTATCTCGTTGAAAGAGAATTATGCACCTTTGCTGTTGGTATCTCTGTCAAATCTCTACCTTTTGGCTTGCTCTTTTCTAGTCTTTCCTTGAGTTCAACTCGTCGATAATGCCATGGAATGGTAGACTCCTGATCCACTACTCCTAATTTTACTCTTCTACTCGTATAGTTCAAGAACTTTTGGCTCGAACTCGACTGATCAAGTATGTAGACTTTGCTATTACTCATAGTCTAAAAATTCAGAACTTGAGTCCAACTGGTAGTGCATCACAACTGACAATTGTGCTACTCAAATAATGATTGTACAACTTGGACGACTGTTGTGCTACTCGGATGTAGTTGTGTAACTTGGACGGTGGTTATGCTACTCGGATGGCAGTTGTGCATATCGGATGACCGGTTGTAGTCTACTGGGATGGTGGTTCGTGCTATCCAAGTGCTACGATTTGATCTTGATTATATACATCGTGAACTCATTATTATTCTTGCCATATTTATCTCCATGTGGCTATCTTCCTAGAGGTAGCTGCTATTAGCTCGACTTCAGTGATCCAACCATGCGTGTCTGATCCAGAGGGTCTGGATCATAGTGGTGACACGTACAATGGTAATCCAATGTTGAACTTACACATATCTCTTGAAATCTTTGGTGATTGCTCTAACAAATAATGACTGGTTTTCAATAGCCATCACCGAGCAGATCGAGTGACATCCAATCAAGTGTCTAAATCTGTGGTCAAAGGTAGTCTCACTTATCCACATTATGTTCATGTCTTTGTCTACTGAAGAGTGGCCAACAATATTGTTAGAATAGACATATACTAATAGAAGAGGGAGGAAAAACTACGAAGTGTTCATGGGACTATAGATCTACCTCGCACAGTCATCCTCTATCCACTACTATCTCCATAAAGTGATCCGAGCACGGTGATTATCCATGCCAAGCGAGCATACGCTCCAAGCACCACAGTGGCTCCACTGTCATAACCACATCCTTCATCCACAATGATTTGTTTGATGGTTCAAGTTCTCCAAGGTAGACCTCTGAACTATGCCCAATGGATCTGTTTAAGGGATTCAACGACCCATGCTCATGTGATCACGTAACCATGTAGAGTATATCCATACTCCAAGCTCCCCAGAATTGAGAAAGACTCTTATAACTCTGTCTTGCAACGCACCATGTCCCAAAGAAGGACTGGACTGATGTAGTGACATCCGAAAGACGGGTAAGTGCTCCAGTGTGGTCACCAAAATTCTAGCCGTATTCCTGATCACCATCCAACTCAAACCTTAGCCAACTGAGCACGTGGACACTCTTACATCATCCAAATTTCTTACATGATAAAAGGAAAGGCGTGTCTCAGAGCATATCACGACATTCAGTGAGATCCCTCGAGTGGTCTCTACTAAACCATGATCTCATATCCATCTCATAAGTCCTCTATAATAGTAAACACCTAAGCCTACATTGCTCAGGTCTTACAAACGACACCATCTAAAATCGTAAGAGAGAAAACACCAAAGAAAATACATGTTGACTTGGCTAAGCACAGCTCGACACACTTGGCTCAAAGCAAAAGTCTTCCATTTCAATCGAATAAGACATTGCTCTGATACCAATTTGTAACACCACGATTTCGGTTCACCTACGAACCAAATCAGAAATGTTACGTCGAGTTGAGTCATGCTAAAATTTGTCAGTTGATACGACTCAATCTGATGAAATAAATCGATCCAACCCTCTTAGTGTCATGAGAATGGAAGACATTATTTAATAGGCATCAAAACACATCAAATATAAGTAAAAGTAAGAAAAGAAATAAATACGTTAAGCTCAAGTGTGTGTAGCATTCATCTATCCTTCCGCCGAAGTCGATACAGGATTTGCAAGACCCACATATATTATATGAAAATCGTATGTAACTGAATATTACTAGTCCGAAAAATAATTAATACAAACTGAAAAATACCACCGATATTGTCCCACGTATAAACACGCATTAAACTCAACACTTAAGGAGTCAAGTAGAGAGGGAGAGTCCTACGGATATGTGGTCCAAGCTCCAAGCACATCGTCATATCTACGGTGAGCTAGGACTCCGTAACATATATCGAAACCCACTACTAAGGAAAATACTGTAATGACCTAGCTCAAAGTGCAACGTAATGGGCTAAGTCATCTCTTCAACCATGGTGAACTAAGCTAAAGATTTATAGCCCATTCCTACTTATAAACAGGATCTTATCCCAATAAGTATTAGATGTGGGACCAAGTTGAAGGATCTCATAATCCACCCACCTTAGCAAATTTTGTTCCCGAAATTCCTACTCACAGCCTTCGTTGTTAGCCCCAGCACACGTCCTTTCTCTGACCTATGACCGGCAACCTTAGCCAATGTCTGTAGTGGTCCGGCCCACCTCATCTAACAGCAGAAACCAAGTTGTTCTGATACCATTTATAATGACCCAGTCCAAAGTGCAACGTAATGGGCTAACTCATCTCTTCAACCGTGGTGAACTAAGTTAAAGATTTATAGTCCATTCCCACTTATAAATAGGATCTTATCCTATTATGTATTAGATGTAGGACTAAGTTGAGGGATCTCACAATAATAAAACTACTAAGCCGCATAATTAAATGAAACAAGTCAATAAATCCCTATTATCATTTCTCAAGACTTTTAGTAGTTATGAGCCTATGCTCGAGCTCCAATTATGCTGCGAGGGGTGGCCACCCCATCCAGCTACAATCCCATGCATGCGCACACACGCTACGTGGCCCACGGCCTGTAGTTACCGATATTTACCATTGACTCACCCTCTCGGTATCACAAGTGCATACATGAGCCGTCTTGCGCCACTGCGCCCTGTCATCCCTTTCGGCATGAGGGGCAGGTATTTAATCTTTCAAGGGGTGCTGCCCTGTGTCGAATTGAGTCAATTCATTGACCTCAGTTGTGCTCGGCGCATGGTGGTCGGATATGAACTCAAGTCGACCAAGACTCTCACATAGTAATTTTTTTAAAGGGTGCAGCCCCGTGTCGGACTGAGTCAATTCCTTGACCCCGGTTGCACTTGGTCCATGGAGGTCGAATCTGGACTCAGGCCTACCAGGGCTGCCAAAAAGGGAAAATACAACATTTCAAATAATTATACGGATCTGGATAGTTCTTAAGTAAACCTGCAACCGTAACCAACGATCCTAATCTGAACGAGAACATAAAATTATACATAAGTATAATTTTATTCGAGTAGAAATGCATGCAACTAAATGACTTAAATATATCATTATTAGAATTTGACAACACAAAGCATGCAACATTCAACAATATTAAATGTTAAATTCTCAACATTTACAACAAGTCTAGTGAGATAATTAATTATTCATGTGACACAATCATTTAAGTCTACTTTACATTTTAAAATAATTATTTAAATTATAATCCACACTTTACTAATGATAAAATAATTATTCACTTATAAACAAGTATTTAATTACTATTATTAGTATATTTTCCTTAGAGATGATAGTTACTTAACTATGATCTTGACGATTTAGTTTACGATTTTTTATTTTTAATCACTATCATTATTAATAGCCATTTAGTGAGTACTAGATACTTAATTCATTGAATAAAAGCTTTGGTATACCGATAATAATCTATTAACTTTTTATCAATTCAGAATATTTAAGTAGAAATTAATTAAGTTGTTCGATTAAATTATTTAAATTGATTTGTATTATCCTAATTCAAGGATACTACTAATAAAAAATTATTTTCAATTATTCAACTCAATAAAGGTTCGAACTTTATTTATTTTCATTATGCTATTTAGGTTCAACGCTTGTGATTTTTACATGATTATAGTTTAATAACCCATTTTCTACCTTACTAATTCGTTATTAAAATAATTACTTTATCTACCTAGTATTAAATTTAATATGGTAAATGTGAAATCTTTATTTCATTAATCACTTATAACCATCCGATTTAAATTAATAGCTTATAGTACGACCGATTAATTCTCGACAGTTTATCATTACCGTATTTTTACTACTCATGGCGATTTCGTACAATAATTAATTAGTTTAGCAACTTATAACCCATAACCCATTAGTAATAATTATTTTTACAGGATTTATTACGAGTTAGTATTATTTTTAACTCGAACCAGTGTCAAGTCAAGTTTTATTTACAAGTTTGCCATTGGAATAATTCTTCTTATAACGACCCGCCCGAACCAGACTAGGTGTTACCTAAAAATATAATTGATGTAACAATAACATTCTAAAACATGATTCGTAATACAGTAAATAAGTCTAGAATTTATAAATCATAAAAGAATAAAACATGTTCTGATAGCATATGACAATATATAAAATAATTGTCCCATAGTCTCGAACCGTTTCTCATAGCCATAATTATAACACAAGAGAATAAAAAAGGAAGTCCAATTTATTATCAATTCACCAAACCTTAGTTGATAAAGAAACACCAATCACACTTTTATTCTTAAGTCCAAAGCTATTCACCTTGGAGCCAATTTCACGTTAGTGATAAAATCACTAAGCCAGCATAATTAAATGAGAACAAGTTAATATAATCCCTATTATCATTTCACGAGTCTTTTAGTTGTTATGAGCCTATGCCGAGCTCTTAATATGCTGGGAGGGGTGACCACCCCATCCATCTACCATCCCATGCATGTGCACACACGCTACGTGGCCCACAGCCTGTAGTTACCGATATTTGCCATTAACTCACCCTCTCGGTATCGCAACTACATAATGAGTCGTCTTTGCGCCACTACACCCTGTCAACTCCTTTCGGCCTGGGGGCAGGTGTTTAATCTTTCAGGGGGTGCTGCCTTATGCCCAATTGAGTCGACACTAGGTTGCGTTCCAGCGCATGGTGGTCTGATACTCTAGTCGATCAAGACTCCCACATAGTAATTTTTAAAGGGTGCGGCCCCGTGTCGGACCTGAGCCAATTCCTTAACCCTGGTTGTACTCGGTGCATGGTGGTCAAATCTGGGCTCATGCCGACCAAAGCTACCAAAAAGGGAAAATACAAAATTTTAAATAATTATACAGACCTCGATCGTTCATACGTGAACCTCCAACTATGACCAATGATCCTAATCTGAACGAGAAAATAAAATTATACATAAGTATAATTTTATTCAAATAGAAATACATGCAACTAAAAGACTAATATATATATCATTATTAAACTTCGACAATATTAAATATTAAATTATTAATGTGATACAATCCATTTAAACCCTACTTTATATTTTAAATTAATTATCTAAATCATAATTAACACTTAAAAAATAATAAAATAATTATTAACTTATAAACAAATATTTAATTGCTATTATTAATATATTTTTCTTTGAGATGATAATTAGCTTAACCACAGTCTTGATAATTTAGTTTATAGTTTTAAAATCTTTAATTAATTAAGTCGTTAAGATTAAATTATGTAAAATAATTTGATATTATCCTAATTCAAAGATATTACTAATACAATTATTTTAAATTATTCAACTCAATAAAGTTTCGAACTTTATTTATTTTCATTAGGTTATTTGGGTTCCACTACTTATGATTTCTACCCGATTATAATATAATAACCCATTTTCTACTTTACTGACTCGTTATTAAAATAATCACTTTATTTACCTAATATTAAATTTAATATAGTGAGTAAAATCTTTATTTGCAATAACTTGAGTCTAATTAAGTAGAAAATGATTGTTATATATTATAATTGGGTACAAATAAAAAAGTGTTGAACCTAAATAACCTAATGAAAATAAATAAAAGTTCGAAACCTATTGAGTTGAATAATTTAAAATAATTGTATTAATAATATCTTTGAATTAGGATAATACAAATTATTTTACATAATTTAATCTAACGACAATTAATTAAAGATTTAAAACTATAAACTAAATTATCAAGACCTGTGTTAAGTAATTATCATCTCAAAGAAAATATATTAATAATAGCAATTAAATATTTTTTTATAAGTTAATAATTATTTTATTATTTTAAGTGTTAATTATGATTTAGATAATTTAAAATATAAAGTAGGGTTTAAATGATTGTATCTATTAATAATTTAATATTTAATATTGTCGAATTTAATAATGATATATATATTAGTCTTTTAGTGCATGTATTTCTATTTGAATAAAATTATACTTATGTATAATTTTATTTTCTCGTTCAGATTAAGATCATTGGTCATAGTTCACATATGAACGATCTGAGGTCTCTTATAGTATTTAAATTTTGTATTTTCCCTTTTTGTAGCTTGATCAGCATGACTGTTGACCACCATACACTGAGAGAGTACAACCAAGGGTTAAAATTGGCTCAATCCGACACGGGCTTACACCCTTTAAAATTACTATGGAGTCTTGATCGACTAAATATCAGACCACCATGCCTTTGGAACACCTGTGTCGACTCTAGTAGGCATAAGGCAACACAAAGGTAAACACCCGCCCCCCAGGCAAAAATGACAAGGTGTAGTGGCACAAAGGCAACCTAAACCCATGTAGTTGCGATACCGAAGGAAAGTAGTTAATGGCAAACATATCCGTAGCTTTTAGGTTGTGAAACCCTTTAGCATGTGTACACCATGGGGATATTAGATAGATGGGGTGATCTCTCCCATCCATCTACCATCCCATGCATGTGCACACACGCTACGTGGCCCACAACCTGTAGTTACCGATATTTGCCATTAACTCACCCTCTCGGTATCGCAACTACATAATGAGTCGTCTTGCGCCACTACACCCTGTCACTCCTTTCGGCCTGGGGGCGGGTGTTTAATCTTTCAGGGTGCTGCCTTATGCCCAATTGAGTCGACACAGGTTGCGTTCCAGCGCATGGTGGTCTGATACTCTAGTCGATCAAGACGACTCATTATGTAGTTGCGATACCGAGAGGGTGAGTTAATGGCAAATATCAGTAACTACAGGTTGTGGGCCACATGCTTGATGTGTGCACATGCATGGGATGGTAGATGGATGGGGTGGTCACCCCCTCCCAGCATATTAAGAGCTCGGCATAGGCTCATAAAAAATAAAAGACTCGTAAATGATAATAGGGATTATGTTAACTTGTTTCATTTAATTATGCAGCCTGAAATATTTTATCACTAACATTAATTAACCAAGATGAATAGCTTTGGACTTAAGAATAAAGAGATGTGATGTGTTTCTATCAACTAGGTACAATTAATTGATAATAAATTGGACTTCCCTTTTATTCTCTTGTGTTATAATTATGGCTATAGCTTGGTTCAGACTATGAGACAATTATTTTATATATTGTCATATGCTATCAGAACATGTTTTATTCTTTTTATGATTTATAAATTCTAGACTTATTTATTATTACGAATAAATGTTTTAGAATGTTGTTACATCGAATTTATATTTTTAGTGACACCTAGTCTGGTCAGCAATTATTCCAATGGCAAGCAAATAACAACCCTTTGGTTCGAGATTAAAATAATACTAACTCAAAATAAATGTAAAAATGAAAAGAAAATGTGGCAGAGAAATGAGAAA
>JAURVB010000042.1:0-10279 GCA_033002965.1 Piper betle | reverse complement strand
GACAAAATTTTTTAATGAGGAAGGTTGTAAAACCAATGACTTGAGTCAGAGTTTTACTAAAGTGAACTAGTCGGTTCAACCGTCAGTTCGGGTGAGTCAGTTTCATTAACCACATGTTGAGTCGAGGCCAACCGTGAGTAATGAGCAATGAGGGTAAGTGTACTCAAGTATATGATGATAACGTCTAAAAGATGATCAAAAATGAGTTATCATAATATATAAAAGTATGCACTATATTTTTTTTATATATTTGTTTGTAGAAATAGTTTTAGGCCGAATAACACAGTAGGATGCGTTATAGCGTAGTTGGGTGGGTTATTAATTATAGAACATGTCATTGTGGTGTTATGGTTTGTAATATATTTTATGGATTTTTTTCCATATTTTCTGGATTTATTTTAGGATTTATTATGAGTTGGTTATTATTTGTTATTTACGAGTTTGCCACCGAACACCCTAACACCATCTTCTCCCCAACAACACGCCCCCCCCCCACCCCCCCCCCTCTCGATACTTCTCTTCCTCGCCCTTAAACCCTCGCTGCCCCTATGTTCGCACCACCACCATCAACCACGCCACCCTGCCCCCAAACAATGCCCCCAAGCACCACTGTGCTGTTGCCGTGCCACCCCATGCAGCTTCGGCCACCCCCTGGCCTCCTCAACGTGACGAACCCGCCACGACTGCACTCATTCCCGTCACCAATCCCACTGCCGGTGACCATCACCACTGCGATCTAGTGGTCGCCTCAACATCTTCGACCCTCCTGCAACGGTCCCCTACCAGAGTTGTAACGACCCACCCAAACCAGACCAGGTGTTACCTAAAATATATAATAATGTAAACGTAACATGCAAGAACATAAACATTCCAGAACATGAATTATTAATACCGCAATTAAGTCTAAAATTCATAGATCGTAAAAATAAGTTCTGATGCATATGACAATATATAAAATAACCATCCCACAGTCTCGGACCATTTCAAGCATTATTTACAAGTTTGCCACCCAAGAGAATTTTCTTCTTCTTTCTTCTTCTTCCCCAGCGCCATCCTCTGTTCCCCGACTGCAGCTGCCCTCCAGCCACTGCCAACGATCATCTCTAGCCTCCGTCAATCGCTGCCACCCAGCCCTGCCATGCCGATACGGTGTTGCCCCGACCAACTCCAACCACCTTCCAGCTGTCTTGATGCCTGCACCACCACACCAGCAACCCTTTCGCGTCGCCAATTCCACCGCCGGCGAGCGTTGCCACCTCAATTGGGTGGTCGCCTCGACACCCTCCCCTATGGACCTTTCCTAGCCAGATTGGAACCCATCGCCACCCAGGACGACCGGATTTCTTCACCCACCACTGTCGCCTCTGTTTTTGTCGTTGTCCTCTATTTTTTGCCCTTTACCACCCTAGGCCGGCATCCCCACACGTGAGACCAACCATACACTGATCGATGAAAAGAGTAGGATCATCTTTCGACATCGGAACAACAGTCGCCACCGATTCCCGGTGAAGCTTTGCCTGTCCTTGCCCATCTCTCCGAACAGGGGAACTCGTCGGCCATGGATCTCAGTCGTGTAAAAATTATTATTATTTTTCTTATTGATTTAAAACCTTAATCCTCACGATTATCAATTAAGATTAATGAAATTTTTTATAACAATTTATAACATTAAAATCAACTGTTATTAAACAGATCATGATATCCACCAACAACAACAAATAAATGAAATAGTGATGTCTAAACATGAACTCTACGTGCTTGCCAATGGAAGAAAGAAAAAGAAAAGAAGATAGGGAAAATACCCAAAACAAGGAGGATGCTCGCTCTGACAAGGAAGAGGAGAGAAAATGTGAATGAAGGCTAGGGTGGAGGACGTCCTTCACAAAATAAAATGAAATGACAGCTAGGGTATGTAGAAACACCATATTTCACTTAACCGGGTAATTAATAAAATGGGTAATAATTAATCAGGTAGAATTAACCGGGTAAAGAATATAACACGTTCGGTCCTTCCCGAACCGTGTCCGCGTCCAATTTTTTTTCCACGGTCTTTACAATCTTCCCCAACTTAGAAATATTTTCTCCCCGAAATATTATAACGGGCAATAGAACAATCATGATTAATTTTATTTATTTCTTCGGGATCAGTTCATGCTACTATAAATATAAACTCTTATGCCACAAATAGGCTAGGGTATTTCCTTGCCATTTCTTGTTCAGTCTCCCATGTAGCTTCCTCTGAACCATGATTTTTCCACAATACTTTTACCAAAGGAATTTCCTTGTTTCTGAGTGTCTTCATTTCTCTTGCCAGGATGCGAATTGGCTTTTCCTCGTAGGTTAAATCTGATTGTAACTCTAAGTCTTCAAAATTGGTGATGATATGATCTTCATCTCATACATATTTCTTTAGCATTGACACATGGAAGGCATTGTGTGCTCCCACTAGACCTGGTGGTAATGCTAGTCTATATGCACAATTTCCAACTCGATCTTCCACTGATATTTTAAATCTGATCACCCCCTTTGTAGGAGATGTCTTTAGGTACACAAACTCCCCAACTTGGAACTCTAGGTCCTTCATTCGAGTATTAGCATAACTCTTTTGTCAATCCTAAGCTACCTTAAGTCTTTGTTGAATTAGTTTCACCTTTTCAATTGCTTCCCTCACCATCTCTGGTCCAACTATAACTAGCTTGGTCAACTCCAGCCAGCACAATGGAGATCTACAAGGCCTACTATATATAAGGCTTCAAATGGTGCCATCCCTATACTGGCTGGGTAAGAGTTCTTTTAGGTGAATTCAACCAAGGCTAAGTGTTTCTCCTTGTAAAGACCGTGAAAAAAAGATACTAAAAAAATTTTATGTTGACGCGGTCCGGGAAGGACTGAAAGCGGTCCGGGAAGGACCGAACGTGTAATATTCTTTACCAAGTTAATTATTTACCCATTTTATTTTTTACCTGGTTACCCGGTTAAGTAAATACGGGTGTTTTCACATACCCTAACCATCATTTTCATGTTTATAAATTTTGAAAGAGGACGTCATTTTTCACATACGGGTGTAGGGGCGTCTTTCTCACCTTAGCCGCCTAGTTCTCCTCTTCCTTACCGGTGTGTCTTCTTCAGTGCCTAGGTATTCTTCCTATCTCCCTCTTCCTAATTTTCTTGCATGCATATTTCAATTTGATAATAAGCTTTATAATCGTGAGAATTAAAGTTTAAAATCAACAAGAAAGAAACTAAAATCTGAGGACGAGTTCCCTGTTTCGGCGAGATGGGCAAGCACATGCAAGCCTCGCCGGGAATCCAGTGGGGACGGCCGTTCTGACGTCGAAAGATGATCCTAATCACTTCGTCGATCAGTGTAGGGTCGATCTCACGTGTGTGAATGCTGGGCTGGTGTGGTAAATGGCCAAAAACAGAGGACGGCGGCAAAAACAGAGGCGCGGCGGTGGGTGAAGAAGTTCGGCCGTCCTAGCAGGCGACAAGTTGCAATCTGGCCCGGGAAGGTTGATAGAAGGTCGAGGGTGTCAGGAGACTACCCAATTGAGGCAGCGACGCCCACCGGCGGTGGTTTCCAAAATATCCAGGTTCGTATAATAATTTAAATGTTGTACTTTCCCTTGTTGGCAGCCCTTGTCGGCAGCCCTTGTCAGCCTGACCGAGATTCAACCACCATGCGCTGTAACGCAATCGGGGTCAAGGAATTGACTTAGTCCGACTAGGGGGCCGCACCTTTAATATTATTATATATGTCTGTATAATTATTTGAAATGTTGAATTGTCCGTATAATTATTTGAAATGTTGTATTTTCCCAAACTGGAATAATTATATAAAATATTGTATTTCCCCAAACTGGTGTAACTATATGAAATGTTGTATTTTCCCAAACCGGTACCCTTGTAGGCACTAATCTCAGAATGAGTTGGGAGATAATTTATAATCATAGAATGAACTAGAAGACCATGACTAATCTCAAAATGAATTGGGAGACCACCTAATCTCAGAATGAGCTGGGAGACAATTTATAAACTCAGAATGAAGTGGGAGACCATGACTAATCTCAGATTGAATTGGGAGACCACCTAATGTCAGAATGAGCTGGGAGACAATTTTTAATCTCAGAATGAACTGGGAGACCATGACTAATCTCAAAATGAATTGGGAGACTACCTAATCTCAGAATGAGCTGGGAGACAATTTCTAATCTCAGAATGAACTGGGAGATCATGACTAATCTCAAAATGAATTAGGAGACCACCTAATATCAGAATGAGTTGGGAGACGTTTTCTAATTTCAGAATGAGCTGGGAAACGACTTTACCAATCTCAGAATGACCTGAGAGACAAATTACTAATCTCAGAATGACCTAAGAGATAATTAGTAAAAGACTTGTGAAACTATAGTAAAAAACAGGTGAAATGATAATATGGATTTTATTGACTTGTTTCATTTGATTATGCGGCTTAGTGGTTTTATCACAAACGCGGAATTGCCTTCGCTGGTGAGCAGCTTTGGACTAAAGAATAGAAGTGTGGTTGGTGGTTCTTTTACCAACCTAGGTATGGTGAATCGATAATGAAGTTGGACATCCTTATTATTCTCTTGTGTTATAAATGAGGATATGGGAAACGGTCCGAGACTGTGGGACGGTTATTTTATATTTTAGAGAACATGATTTATTGTTATGATTCATATTATATGTTGCAAGACATATTTGCTATATTTCAAGTCATGTTCTGGAATGTTACATCTACATTACCTATATTTTTAAGTAACACCCGGTCCGGTTCGGGCGGGTCGTTACAGATGGTATCGGAGCCCGATTTCCCATTAGCTCACATTTTATGACTCAAGCACCTTGTTGAAAAGTCCAATAAATATCTTTTCCCACTGTGTTGTGTTATTAATTAACAAATTCATTTGCTCCTAATAAACCTAAGTGATACCTAAAATATATATATATATATACACTAATGAACCATGATTGTTCAACATTTTAGATGGCAGGTGTCACAGGGCTGTATCGAGGACCTAATTTTTCGCCCTCAAATACAGATCTGAGCGGCGTATTCCCCTCCTAGGAACACTCAGCCTTCCACTAAGCACGCAGCAACTTGCAGAAATCTGCAACTCGGAAACAACTCCGCACACGGTTACACTCACAGCCACGAACTCCTTCGCCACACCGATACTCAATATCGCTACTGTCATCAGGGGTCAATTTAGGGGATAAATTTTTCGCCCAAACCACACACTGTGCGGCGTGTTTCCCTCCCTGGAAACACCAGCCAACACCACCTCCGCACCCCAACGTGTTGTGGTGAACAGCAGCCTCGGACCGCACGCCCACAAGTATCGCACGCACCCAGTCCCAGTACCGCGCCCAGCTACCAACGCCTGCGTACCGCAACCAAGTTACCAGCCCCTGTACCGAACACACACACCAATCACCAAGTCTCAAGAGATTACACGCCCCACGTACCGAGTACCCTGCTCGGTGCCCCTAGACCACGGAATCACTGGTCTAGACCACGGTGCACAAACATGATGGATACATCACACCAATTACAGGATAAATCCCAACCTCTATTCTTACAACGTGAATACAGGATATACACAGGTAATCCCTCTAGACTACCCGCCGGTCGTGGACATGCAAACCCCACGACCGTGCCTCTCGACCCTCACTCGACAGGACTTCACCCAACCCTCGGTTCACCGCGCAGGGTTGCCGAACAACAGGTGTGTGAGCCTTGACCCTAAAGGCGGACGACGACTACCCGGGTAATCCCCTTGGTGTTCCAGACCCTCCTCGGCCTGACTGCAGTAACCCCAAGGCGTCCCCTTGCCCGACCAAGTTTCACTCCCCACTGAGATCACTCACACACTCAACTCTCTTTGTTGTTCTGATTTCTACACAAGGATGGCATCTCCTTATATAGACCTTCCGGACTAGTGGGCACCACGTCCCCAGCTTGCATCCTCACCGTCCAATCCACGATCAACGGTCCTCATGCTCCAAGCCTTGTCATCACTCACCCCTGGGATTCCAGCAAAATTACCGGAAAGCCTACCCCTGGGTGTGGCGCAAAAGACTGATCGCATTCTTGGTTCGACCCAACACCGAACCCCTCCTAGGTGTGGTGTGGTCGCCTTATCGAACCAGCGACCCCAGTACTGAACCCTGGTCTGCCCGTTCCACAGCACCCATGCGCGTGTACAATAACGCATGGCCCTGGTGCCTGGCTCGCCTGGTCATGATGCCTGGTCGCTCGCATCCCACGCATCCGGAACCCGCACTTCTACCCGCCACGCTGCTCGGTAGAATGTCCCGGCTGCGCCTGACCTTGCACGCGCCTGGAACCCGCACCACACTCGGTACCAGGTAGCGGCCTGCTCGGTACTCCTTACCGACCAATTGTCCGCCACAGCCTGCTATCGGTACTGCACGGTAGCTCGCCCGAACAGCAACTCGCCCGATAGACCACATGCGCCAGTCAGACCTTGGACTTGCCCACATCACGGATAAATGCTCGGTAGGTTGTTCAACACTCGGATAGCACCGGCCACCCGACTTGGACGCGGGAATGCTAGGGACAACCGCCAAACCCTAGCTCTCGACCGTCCCACGAGCTAAACCCTGTAACAGCTACCGATATGAGGATACCGGCTACCAACAAACAATGCACCAACCACGATCACGCACCAGCCCGTGATCCAGCCTTCTCGAGTATCAGTACTCCTTACCGATCAAGTCTCGAGAGGCACCAAACACCTCGCTCGTGTTCGGTCGTGCCGGTCTCTGCCCTGATCGTCACCGCGACCTGTCCTCGTAACTAAGTCACGTTGTAAACGTCGACCCCGACCTGGAAACAGACGCTACTTGTCTACATGCGACAAACAACAAGCAACACACAGAGATACGGGAAAATTCCCAACCTTATATTACAACACTATGAATACAAGGATACAAGCACTCGACCTCGTATCAAGTACCTGCTCGGCGCTGTGGACAGCCCCCACACGCCTCGCCTTGGGCTACTCGCTCACCCTAAGACTACCCGCAAGTCGTGGACATGCAAGCCCCACAACTTGACCTCTCGACCCTCACTCGACAGGTCTAACCCTTCGGCCCTCACAGCTCGAAGGAACGGAACAACACCGAAAGGAACCCTGGTCTAGGGGCAGCACCCGACTGCTCCGACAGTCCCCATTCTCGACCATGGTGGTTCTCCTCCCTCGAGAACCCGACTGCTCCGACAATCCTCCTTTCTCTACTACATGTTGTTCTCTCTTGTCTTGGCTGTTCTCTACACAAGGATAACATCTCCTTATATAGACACCCGGCTGAAGTGCTGCACGCCAACACATGCACCCCTTGGTGCTTGGTGTTCCGGCTTCCACCCCTTGGTGCTTGGTGTTCCGACTTCCACCCCTTTGGTGCGGCACGGTCACCTGGTTGAGACCCCTGGCTCGAACCAGCTGACCAAAGTATCAACCTCTGTGAGTACGGTCCAGCAAAACCATGCACATGCACGATAACCCCAAGTCCCGCAAACCGCTCCTTCACTTGGCTCGGTCATCGGCACCAACGCGCACCCATGCTACTCGAATTGCTTGGTAGCGCAAACATGCTCGGTCGTGGTGCTTGGCCATTCGCACCCATCGCTCCCGGTACTCGCGACTCCGCTGCTCGATAGAGTCTCCCGGCTAAGCTCGACCTCGCACGCGACTGGAACCCGCCACGCTTGATACGCAGCATCGGTATGCTCGGTACTCCTTACCGATCATGACCGCTGCAGCAACTATCGGTACTGTCCGATATCTCGCTCGGTACAGCAACTCCCCCGATAGACCCCATGCACCAAACAGCACCCAACTGCCGCTACGTACGCTATCGCATACCGGTCCTCCCTCGGTCCTCCGATAGCGCGCATGCACCACTGTCTGATCAATGCAAATAGCACGAATCAGCACTGGTTGTTTCACCACACTCGAGTAACCCCTGTTACCCATCATGGACGTGGGAAATACTAGGAACAACCCTCAACCCTAGTGTCCCGGTCATGCCCGTGACTAAACCTGTAACAGCAGGCACCGTAGAGAGTCAAACTGAGCTACCCTGCCCAATGCGAGCACCGAGAATGTATTGGCTCAGATCTTGACAGCCATACAGGGACTGGCACAGGCTTCAGAAAATTCAAATTCTGTGGTTCAAAATATTGTTCAGCGGTTACCAGGAGTGGTAGCAGGGAATGGAGCCTCAAACTCGGCAGCGGGTCCCAAAATCACCCCAGATGGTGGTCAGGGGAGTGCCCAAGAGCGGGCAGCAGCGAGTCCCAGAATCACCCCAGATGGTGGGTGGTCAGGGGAGTGCCCAAGGATGGGCAAGGTTAGCAGACCTGAGCGAGCGAGGTGAGCGTCCAAACCTAGTGCCACCGGTAGTCCGACAAGTGGTGCCGCCAGGGGTTGATGATAGTGACCACTACACTATGGAAAAATTTAGGAAGAATGGAGCTGATGCATTTATTGAGGGATCAATCCAAGGAGGGTGGAGAGCTGGATAGACATTACCGAAAAAGTATTTTGGGCTCTGTCTGTGCCCCACCGCCAACAAGTGAGGTTGGCAACATGCATGCTTCAAGAGGAAGCATCTTAGTTGTGGAAATCCATGGAAAAAACCACATTACATCTGACCAACTACTTCAACGTGGGGAGCCCCTATTCTTTTTGTGAAGATGAAAGATGGATCACTTCAGCTAGGTATTGACTATCGAAAAATCAATCAAGTGACAGTCAAGAATCAGTACCCCTTACCGAAGGATTGATGACTTATTTGATCAACTAAAAACAGCCGAAATATTTTTTAAGATAGACTTGCGGTCTGGTTATCACCAGTTGCTAGTAAAGGAGTTAGACATACAAAAAACGGCTTTCCGAAACTCGGTATGGACATTATGAATTTCTTGTTATGCCTTTTGGTCTAACAAATGCACCAGCGGCCTTTATGTCACTCATGAACACAGTATTCCACACATACCTAGACAAGTTTATTATCATATTTGTGGATGACATTCTGGTCTATTCAAATAATGAAGAAGAGCATGTGAAGCACCTGCCTATTACTCTTCAAGGTCTGAGAGAACATCAACTGTTCGCCAAGCTCTCAAAGTGTGACTTCTGGATGAGGGAGGTAAATTTCCTTGGTCATATTGTCTCAAAGGCTGGAATTGCAGTGGATCCACCAAAAGTGAAAGCAGTCATTGATTGGCCACAACCTAAGTCAGTCACTGATATCAGAAGCTTCCTTGGTTTAGCGGGTTACTATAGGAAATTCATTAAAAACTTCTCCTTAGTAGCATCGCCAATGACAAAACTCACAAGGAAGGGGGTCAAGTTTGAATGGAGTAGTAAGTGTGAGGATAGTTTTCAGTCTCTAAAGAAGAGTTTAACAACTGGACCAGTCTTGACCCTGCCAAATGGTAATGAAGGATTCATAGTCTTCAGTGATGCGTCTCAATTGGTTTTAGGATGCGTCCTTATGCAAGAAGGTAAGGTGGTGGCCTATGCCTCTCATCAATTGAAGATTCATGAGCAAAATTATGCAACCCATGACTTGGAATTGGCAGTAGTGGTTTTGGCCCTGAAGATTTGGAGACACTAGTTGTATGGAGCCTAGTTCGAATCTCTTCACTGACCACCAGAGTTTGAAGTATATCTTCACCAAGAAAGACCTTAACCTTTGACAGAGGCAGTGGATAGAATATTTGAAGGACTACGACTTCCAAATCTTATACCATCCAGGGAAAACGAATGTGGTAGCCGACGCGTTAAGTCGGAGGGCAAAGTGGACAAAAGTTAGCAGCTAGTTAGACTTTGGGCCATGTCAGTAGAAGTGGTAGCTAACAACCCGGTGGAGCAACTAACAGGCTTACTGGCAAATTTGGTTGTTTCCAATGATTTATCATGTTAAGCTAGCACAAATGGGTGATGAGGAGCTGAATAAAATGTTGGACAAGATTCCTGACATTGGAGCTGATGCAAATAGTGTGATCAGATTTAGAGGAAGGTTGTGTGTACCCAAGGATAATGCACTGAGGCGGAATATCTTGGAGGAGGCTTTCCAAGAAGCCATGGGAACTCAAATTAAGTTGAGTACAACATATCATCCCCAAACTGATGGTCAAAGTGAGAGGACTATTTAAACTTTAGAAGATTTGTTAAGAGCTTGCATTCTTGACTAGGAGAAACACTTAGCTTTGGCTGAATTC
>JAURVB010000041.1:0-10658 GCA_033002965.1 Piper betle | reverse complement strand
TGCTTCTCAATGCCTACAACATTATCCTCAGGAGTTGTTCATGCTCTTCCCTGGATGAAGAGCATACTAGTAGGTCATCTACAAAGGCGATCACAAACTGGTCAAAATATAGACTGAACACTCTATTCATCAAGTCCATAAATACCACTCGGGCATTGGTCAATCCAAAAGGCATGAACAAAAACTTGTAGTGGCCATATCCGGTCCTAAATGCAGTCTTCGTGATGTCTTCTGGCTCTCACTTTCAACTGGTAGTATCCTTAGCCTCACATCAATCTATGAGGAGTGTAACATTCATGCATTATACTGGGAATTGGTATTTAGTCATTTTCCTATAGGTACGAAGCAGAAGCTCGTCGCCTAGAAGAGAAACGCTTGAAGCTTCTACTAGGTTTGTTGAGGATTCGTTTCTTGTTTTTACGCTCTATTCTATTTTGTATTATTTTATTACTTATAGGACAAGTTAAGTAGCGAGCTATCGGATCATCATTTAAGCCGAGCCAATTAATCAATTAGTTCCAGATTAGTAACCCTCGAGGACGAGATCACTCAAACATGTTTACAAAAATAATATCCACCACAAGTTGCCTTTGGGCCCATTGTACAAATCACTTCCCAGACCTATCCATAGTTTTATCGAGTTTTTAGTGAGACGAGAGATGGAAAACCAACTCGCACGTACAAGGAGCAGGTGTAAAACCCACGATTCGAGTTAGGGTTTTATATTCAGAACCGGTCGGGTCGACCGTTATTTTTCGAGTTGAGTCAGTTTCAGGACACGTGTACCGAGCCGACGCCGGTCACGTGTATGAGCCATGAGGGTCATGTGTACCCAAGTATATGATGATAACGTCATGAACACAGCAGAAAAGAATGAGTTATCAGAATATATGAGAGTATGCAGTTCATTTTTTTTATGATATATAATGGATCGTAGAATTAGTTTTAGGCCGTTTATCGCGTTAGGACGCGTTACGGGTATTTTGGGTGGGTTGATAGTTCTAGAGCATATCATTACGATGTTTGGTATTTGTTTGATTTTACGGGATTTTTCCCGATTTTTATGAATTTTTTAGGATTTAATACGACTTAGTTATTATACTTGACTCGAGTCGGAGACGAGTCAAGTAATATTTACGAGTTTGCCACCACACACACCCTCGACCTCCCCTTTCTTCTTCCCCAAACCCTCGCCCGCGCCGCCCCTGTTCGCGCGCCACCGCCGCCACGGCCGACGCCGCCTGGCCGCCGATCGACGCCGCCCAGCCAGGCCACGGCGTCGCCCTGCCGCCCCGACCAGGTCCGGCCCCCATCGGACCGCCGCGACGCGGGGAAGCCACGTCGCGACGCCGCGCTCGCGTTGTGCTTCGCGTTGCCGATTCCGCCGCCGGCGACCGTCGCCGCCGTGATCCAGTGGTCACCTCGACGTCTTCGACCAACCCACGACCGTCCCCGACCGGAACGGAGGCCAGCGCCGCCCATCCCGGCCGGATCGAGTCACCCACCGCCGCCACCACTGTTTTGACCATTTTCCGGCGAGCTGCCAACTCCGTCGACCATGTTGAGGCCATAGATGAGTCGGGCTCGCCGAGCCGGTTCCGAGGGTACCCAACACGACCCCTTTCCGACCAGTAGACGCCGCCGGCGATTGTCGCCGGAAAACCACCGGAAGTCGCCGGAAAACCGCTAGCAGCTGCCGGAAAACCGCCGGAAAAATCGGAATTTCTGGAATTTGCCGGAATTCATCGGATCTTCCGTGGGGCTCACCCAGTGGTGCCCGATCGAGCTTCGGACGCCGATGAGCGCCGAATTTGAGCTCCGAGACGCGCGACGGAACCCTAGCCGTCGCCGATTGCCGACGACGTGAGGTATAATTACCTCCGATTGATTTATTTAAAATTGATGATAATTGTTAGCATAGCATGCTAGGGTTGATTAATTATCATGATGAATGTCAGATTATGAATGAAGTTACATGATGTGATTGATAGTTCATGGAGGTTAAGTGATCTAATGAAGTAAGTAAGTTGAGCATGCTAATCGAGTAATGTAACTTAGGAAAAATACAATAAAATTGGTAGGAATAGGATGAGTTAGAATTATTTTCATATTATGATTATTGATTGCGGTGTGATGGTCATGTCGGATTTGATGCATCATTTAGTTAGCGGGCGTTAGTATTTAGTTTTGATGTGTAGGTACGGAGTATGAGCTCGCCGCCTAGGCGCGATGACACGCTTGGAGCTTCTACCAGGTCCGTTTAGGACTCGTCTTGTTTTACGCTTTTCTATTGTATGTTTATGTTATTATTTGCAGGACGGGTTAAGTGGTGTTTTATTGGATCCCACTTAACTCGGGTCATTTAACCGAATATTTTCCGGATTAATAACCCCTCGAGGATGAGATCCCTCGAGGATGATTTCGAAAACAAGATCCACCACAAGTTGCCTTCGGGCCTATTATATGAATCCCTTCCCAGGCCTATATATATAGTTTTATCGAGTTTTCAGTGAGACGAGAGATGGAGAAACCGACTGCACGTACCATGCAGAGGATGCCGTGACAGTCAAAGCGGGCTCTGGATTAGTGCCAGCGGACTGTTCCATTCCCGAGGGATCCTGACAACTCCGCGTTTGAGTTCCTCACACCCGGAGAACGTGGAGGTTTACGGGTACTGTTTAGTACAGCGCATGTCCGGACTTGTGGTTCAAAGGGTACTAAAGGCGACTGCCTGAGAGTACTCGGCCTTCGTGCTCAAGGCCAGGAGAAATATGGAGGTAAGGAGAGGGCTTAGGATAAAGTTTCACGAGAAGTACTGAAAAAGAAGTGCTGAGAGTAGCACAGTACCAGCAGCAGTAAGTTCGGGATGCTACCGGGTCTGCAGCCCAGTGGCTCCTCAGTAGTGCCCTTCAGAGTGTTCTTGAGGAAGTATATGGTTTTCTTTCATATGAGAGTTTGCTCTCATAGCCAGCTTGTTATAGTTATTTTATTTTCCGGACCAGTAACACTTGTTACTGACGTGTTTTTATACTATATGTAGGTAATAATCACGAGTTGGAGGAGCCAGCTTGGACGAAGGAGCAATGAGGTCTTGTACACACACATGTTAGATTTCTGAATGTTTAATTTTGTGTTATTATGTTATTATATTGTGAATGACATGAGTAAATGTTTGAGCATGATGATATGATGTGAATGAAATGCTAAGACAAGATAATAGAATGCAAAATATGATCAGAGTTGAGCAGCAGAAGCGTAGTGGGTTGAGACCCGAGCTTCAGAATGAATATGTTATAAATGAGATTTTGTGTGATTGTTAATGCATGCCGACATATTTGTATATATATTATTTTGACAGGGTGGGCCCATAATTGCACTTTTAGGGGAGACCCTGTTAGTTTTACTTCAGAATTTTCATCGATTTTGCTCGTAATTGTGATGGTGTGAAATTTAATTTGTATGTCATTCATGTAGTGCCATGTTAGGATTTTGTGCATGCATTCATTCATGACAGATCGTATCTTCATCTTAAGACGCCGAGATTGGATCCGCACGAGTTAGGTTCGCGTTAGCCGACCTAACCGGGGCCTGTAACATGCCGGTTCGGTTCACGAGCGTGAACCGGATTTGGGGTGTTACAGCAGGTGCACGTGTCAATCAACGAGGGCTCTACTTTATTGTGTGGGCTATTCTAACCTCGAGTGATCCAGACTGTAACACCCTGATTTCCGTTCACCAAAGAAACAATCAGAAATGTTACGATCTAGTCAAGTCATGTTTGAAGTTGTCGGTCGGTATGACTCGATCGATGAAATAGATCGAAACAAGCCTCTTGATGTCATGAGAATGGAAGACAATATTAAATAGGCATTAAAACACATAAAATATAAGTAAACGTAAGAAAAGAAATAAATGTGCTGAGATCAAGTGAGTATAGCATTTATCTGTCCTTCCACGAAAGTCAATTCAGGATTTGCAAGACCTACATATATTATATAAAAAATTTCAGTGATGAATGTTACTGGTCCAAAAATAACCAATACAAGCTGGCAAATGAGTATTCCATTACCCATGAAAACTTATGAAACTTCAAGATTGCCTCACACTGAGCAGTAAGCAAACATACGTAAGCAAGTGTTGGCTCACATGCACAGCTTAAAATCATATTCATACATACAACGCTTACACCCTCACATCTTCCATATCACCTGCCACGGTAGTCATGTGGCAAAAAGGAACTGTTAAGTTAGTGCCAAAATTCTGGAAATGAGCTACATTATGCAGTACCCTCATACAATGCACTACCTAATGGTTCGAGGAGTACTAGTGTGGTCCATACATATCTTCGTACCACTCATTCTCTTATTCGTGAAATTTGTAAAAATAATAATAACATACACATAACGAACAAATAAATATATATATATATATATAAAGAAATATATATATATATATATATGTATCCAATTTAGTATACATCATAAAGCAAATATTCATAAGTAAATATAATACTAGTAATAACAAATAATCATGTAAACATTCATCATATACGATAAATATATAAATAAATGATAATGAATAAATAAATATATAAAATAATGAATTAAGAAAATTATCATAATGTCCAATCATGGTGAATCATGTGAATATGCATCTAAACTAACGTAGGGCCTATGGAATTACCAAAAACTGTCAAGGAATGGCTGAAATTAGGCTGAACTAGACCGAATCAAGCTGAACCAGACCAAATGAAATGGGCTGCACCAACTCGATCTGGGTTAACTGAAAGAATGGGCTGGGTTGGATAGGCAGACCTAAACTGGCTTGGCAGAATCGAACATGGGATGGCGGGCTGCTGAACAAGATCTTGCAAGTGAACGAGGTCGCAGGCAAGCGAACCCGAAACTGGGCAAATGGGTCGAACAGAGAGTGGCAAGTGCCAGTCACCGAAGAACGCCGACAGCGGCATGGCTATGGTCATCGCTGGTTGGGATTGATGGCCCATGCAATGATGAGCATGTTGGTGGTGGTGGCGATGGAGTTCGGCCACTACATGGCCGAAAAATAGCAAGAAACAGGGTCGATTGCAATTGCGACAGTGGTCGGTATCAGTCCCAAACCATAGTCTCGGTGAGATGAAGCTGCCAGGGTGGTCAGCTTCGCCGAAGGACACTCTCCGGTGCTGGAAAACTGTCCGAACGGGTTGCGGCAACGACAGCGGCGAAAATCGACAACAAAAATGTCGTCACCAACGGGGACTGCGGCAGCGCTGGTGGCTATCATGGGTACAGACTGATAATCTGCCGCAAGGTGGTCCCGGTCATACCAATCTGGTGGCTGGGGGCGAGGCGGAGACTCGCCGGCAGCAAGCAGAAGTGGTGGTGGCGTCGAGGTGAAAATCATGTAAAATCGTGGGGAAATCACTGGAAATCAAAGGGTGAAGATAAATCTGATTGGATGGCTCGGATCTTGCCACATGGCACGATCTAGACGTCCAGCAACTTGTATGCACTATACATATAGACAGAAAGTTCACATCGAGACTGTCCAAAGTCAAAACTGACACGAGTCCTCAAAATGACTCTATAGGCTAGAATTGAGGCAAGAAGGCTAACTGGGCGTCGAACCCTAAAGTCAATCTAGCTGGGCCCATAAGGGCACAAACTAGTAATCCAAAATCCCTAAGATGTATATAAATAAGATACCCAAAATGTAAAGACCGTGGGAAAAAAAATTGTTTAATATATTCGACCCGGGCAGGGAAGGATCGAACGTTAGAGAATTAATATTAATTATATTATATTCTCTACCAAGTTAAGTCTACCCGGTTTAATATTTTATTCTTTACATGGTTACCCGGTTAAAGGAATAAAATACGAGTGTTGGTGTGTTTCCACAAACCCTAGCTGTCATTTTATTTTATAAAGGACGTCCTCCACCCTTGCCTTCATTCGCATTCTCTTCTCCTTTCCCTTGCCGGTGTGTCTCCTTCCTTGCTTAGGTATTCTTCCTATCTCCCTCTTCTTAATTTTCTTGCATGCATATTTTAATTTGATAATGAGCTTTATAATCGTGAGGATTAAAGTTTAAAATCAACAAGAAAGAAACTAAACAAAAAAATTAAACTTTAATTCGGCCGACGAGTCCCCTGTTTCGGCGAGATGGGGAAGCATAGGCAAGGTCACCGGGAATCGATGGCGAGGGCCGTTCCAACATCCGAAGATGATCCTACTCTCTTCGTCGATCAGTATAGGGTCGATCTCACGTGTGTAGATGTCGGCCTAGGGTGGTAAATGGCCAAAAATAGAAGCCAGCGGCAAAAACAGGGGCGACGACGGTGGGGAAAGAAATCCGGCCATCCTAGTTGGCGCGAGTTCCAATAGGGCCGGGGAAGGTAGATAGGTGGTCAAGGGTGACGAGGCGACCACCCAATTGAGCCGGCGATGATCGCCGATGCGAGTGCCCCGCTAAGCAGGCAGTGTGGGCATCGCCATGGCTGGAAGGCGGCCAGAGTTGGCTAGGGCGACACCGCAACGGCATGGCAGGGCTGGTCGGCGACAATTGACAGCGGCCGGAGGTGCTCGGCGGCAGCGGTGGCTAGAGGGCACCTAGAGGCGGGAACAGAGCATGTTGGAGAAGAAGAAGGAAAATAATTACCTTGGGTGGCAAAACTTGTAAATAATAATTGACTCGATATAGCCCGAGTTAAATAATAATACCAACTCATAAATAACACCTGACTCGATACCGACTCGAGTTAAAAATAATTTGAACTCGTAATAAATCTTTAAAAATAATTATTTTAAAGGGTTATGGGTTACAGTTACTAAACTAATTAATTATTGGACGAAGTCGACATTGACAAAAGTAATAAAAAATACGATAATGACGATAATGATAAACAGTAGATAATTAATCGGCGTAATAAAAGCAATTAAATTAAATCGGACGATTATAAGTGATTAACAAAATAAAGATTTTACCTTTACCTTATTAAATTTAATATTAGGTAAATAAAGTGATTATTTTAATAACGAGTAAGTAATGTAGAAAATGGGTTATTAAACTATAGTCGGGGAGCAATCATTCGCATCGAACCTAAAGAGAATAAGGAAAATAAATAAAGTTTGAAACTTTATTGAGTCGAATAATTTAAAATAATTATATTAATAATATTTTTGAATAATAAAAATTATTTTAAATAATTTAATCGATCAACTTAATTAATTAAATTTCTATAAATAAAAATTATAACCGTAAACTAAATCATCAAGATCGGGGTTAAGTAATTATCATTGCAAAGGAAAATTAAATACTTGTTGATTAGTAATAATTATTTTATCAATTGTTAGGTATTAATTATGATTTAGATAATTAATTTAAAATGTGAAGTAGGATTTACATGATTATGTCACAGGAATAATTAATTATCTCACTAGATTTGTTGATAATTTTATATTTAATATTTTTGAAAATGATATATATATTAGATATTTAGTTGCATGCATTCCTACTTGAATAAAATTATACTTATGTATAATTTTATATTCTTGTTCAGATTAAGATCATTAGTCGCAGCTGCGAGTTCGAAATATCCAGGTCCATATAATCATTTGAAATGTTGTACTTTCCCTTGTTGGTAGCCCTGGTCGGCTTGAGCCCAGATTCGACCACCATGCACTATAATGCAATCGGGGTTAAGGAATTGACTCAGTCCGACACGGGGCCGCACCTTGAAAATTACTATGTGTGTTCCTATGTGTGTGCTTATAATTAATTGAAATGTTGTAATGTCCGTATAATTATTTTAAATGTTATATTTTTCCAAACTGGTATAACTATATGAATTGTTGTATTTTCCTAAATTAGTAGCCTTTGTAGGCACTAACCTCAAAATAAATTAGGGGACCACCTAATCTCCTAATGAGCTGGGAGACGATTTTTAACCTCAAAATGAATTGGGGGACCATGACTAATCTCAAAATGAATTGGGAGACCACCTAATCTCAGAATGAGTTGGGAGCCGTTTTCTAATCTCAGAATGAATTGGGAGACGTTTTCTAATCTCAGAATTAACTGGGAGACAATTTCAAATCTCAGAATGAACTGGGAGACCATGAATAACCTCAAAATGAATAAGGGGACCATGACTAATCTCAAAATGAATTGGGAGAACACCTAATCTCAGAATGAGCTGGGAGACGTTTTCTAATCTCAGAATGAATTGGGAGACAATTTCAAATCTCAGAATGAACTGGGAGACCATGAATAACCTCAAAATGAATTGGGGGACCACCTAATCTCAGAATGAGCTTGGAGATGATTTTTAACATCAAAATGAATTGGGGGACCATGACTAATCTCAAAATGAATTGGGAGACCACCTAATCTCAGAATGAGCTGGGAGACGTTTTCTAATCTCAGAATGAGCTGGGAGACAATTTTCTAATCTCAGAATGAACTGGGAGACCATGACTAACCTCTAAATGAATTGGGGGACCACCTAATCTCAGAATGACCTGGGAGACGATTTTTAACCTCAAAATGAATTGGGGGACCATGACTAATCTCAAAATGAATTGGGAGACCACCTAATCTCAGAATGAGCTGGAGACGTTTTCTAATCTCAGAATGTGCTGGGAGACAATTTTGTAATCTCAGAATAAACTGGGAGACCATGACTAACCTCAAAATGAATTCGGGACCACCTAATCTCAGAATGAGCTGGGAGATGATTTTAAACCTCAAAATGAATTGGGCGACCATGACTAATCTCAAAATGAATTGGGAGACCACCTAATCTCGGAATGAGCTGGGAGACAATTTTCTATTCTAAAAATGAACTGGGAGACCATGACTAACCTCAAAATGAATTGGGGGGACCACTTAATCTCAGAATGAGCTAGGAGACGATTCTTGTAACGACCCGCCATTTCTCACAACATTGTGGGCCTAGCTGGTTAGGTGTTACTCACAATTTAGCAAATATGTCTAGCATTTCTAACATACACATATATAAAGATCCCACAGTCTTAGACCGTTTCCATGTGGCCACACTTATTTCTCAAATAAATAAAAAGGGAGTCCCCATATTTATTTTGCTCCATGCTCTGGTTGTCAATCACCTAATTTCGTATCTGCATACCTGCGGAGGCAATTCTGCGTTAGTGATTACAACACTAAGTAGTATAATAGATAAAACAAGTCGAGTACATTCCACTATTCCCCTATGTTCATTTTAATATGCGGTGGAGCGATTCTGCTATACTCCAAAACAATGCGGAGGAGGTATCCACTGTGATCCGCACACCCCGGCCGTAGCCCTTTTGTGGGGAGGCTACCACTACCATCTCCAGTGCCAGTGCCTCGCACACCCCGGCCGTAGCCTTTTTGTGGGGAAGCTATCACTACACTTAGGTGATTGCTACTCCCCGTTTGTGGGGAAGCTCTCACTGCCAATTCTAGTGTCAGTGCCTCACACACCCCGCCCGTAGCCTTTTTATGGGGAGGCTATAACTGCACTCCTGTGCCAGTGCCTTGCACACCCCGGCCGTAGCCTTTTTATGGGGAGGCTATCACTGCACTCCAGTGCAATGGATGAATCATTGTGCCTCGCTCACCCCGGCTGTAGCCTTTTTATTGGGCGGCTATCACTACTCCAAAACAATGTCGATGCATTACACAATTTACGCACATAATACGACCCTGTGTCGGACTGAGTCAATTCTTTGACCCCGGTTGCACTCGATGCATGGTGGTCGAATCTGGGCTCAGGCCGACCTAGGCTACTAACAAGGAAAGTACGATGTTCTACCTATTATACATACCTGACTTGTGATTTCGTCTGACTATGATCTGCTAACCCTAATCTAAATGAGGGCATAAAATTATACATTAGTATAATTTTATTTGCATGAACCTACATGCAACTACATGACTAATATACTGTCAATTTTTAAATGATGTAAGTAGTTCATGTTAGTCTTCATTACTTATTAAATTTTCAGCAATTTTGATGATAATTAATTATTAATTATCCCTATCTGAATCCCCATTAACTAGTTGATAATTTAATTATTAACATGTCTTATACTTAATTCTTTTGTATTTACCTTATATTCTAACTCAACCACATCGAGTTCTCCCATATTTACCTCGTTATCATTCTACTTTAACAATTCATTTAACGACCCTAAAGCTCCCAGCTTTATTGTAGTCAACCAGCAAAAGCCGGTATTTTCGCCATGCATGGCGACCAACCAGTAGCGTGGCGGCCTCCATTCGCTGCTATGTCATCTCCAACTTGGCCACCACATGGCAACCCTCAACCAGTCTTTGGCGACCCCATTCCGGCCACCCAATCAGCAACCCCAACCTGACCATGGTGACTCCATGTCGGTCACATAATCAGCCCATGACCCATGGTGACTACCCTAGTTGGCCACATAAACAGCACCCAACCAGCATGGCTGCACCACCACACCGACACCGACCTGTTCTCCCCTCGGATTTCAGACCTGCGTGCCTCCTCAACGGTCATGTTTTGGCCCTCCAAGGTGACTCCATCGGGCCAGCATCACCGTCAGGAGCAATTCCCACCTCCAGCACATCAACCCCACACCATGGAAGGAAACATGGCGTGGTTGCTGCTGGAACGT
>JAURVB010000040.1:0-14505 GCA_033002965.1 Piper betle | reverse complement strand
AGACCCAGAAGAAAAATTAAATAAAAATAACAATAATAACGTTCGACGTGGTGGGATCGAACCTGGGAAAATTTTAATTTTTTTAACATTTAAATGGAAAAAATCGTTAGCTGGTTTAGTATGAATTACCCGGTTAATTGAAAAGTAATTTTTAACTAGATAATTCTAGTTGAGTCGGTCGAGTCGACTACAGTATTTATCCATTTAACCATTTAAGTTAACCATACCATGTACCCATTTAACAGGTTAAGTGAAATGGTTAAGTGAACCATGTCGATTACCCAATTACCCGGTTAAAAGAATTATGGTGAAGGGGTGCTTCTACGTACCCTAGCCATCATTTTATTTCATTATAAAAGGAGAAAGGGGAGGGCGTCATCTGCATTTTTCCTCCTCAGAGAGACACCGGATTTCCTCCTTCGCTTTGGTAATTTTCTTTCCTTTTCTTTTTCTTTTGTTGCATGCATACACATGTTGCATAAATCATAAACATGATAAACATAAGAATTAAATGAGAAATCAACAAGGGAAGAAGAAAACCAGGAGGACGTCCTGCTGTTTTCCAGCAGCAACCACGCCATGTTTCCTTCCATGGTGCGGGGTTGACGTGCTGGAGGTGGGAATTGCTCCCGACGGTGATGCTGGCCGGATGGAGTCACCTTGGAGGGCCAAAACAGACCGTCGAGGAGGCACGCAGGTCTGAAATCCGAGGGGAGAACAGGTCAGTGTCGGTGTGGTGGTGCAGCCATGCTGGTCGAGGGCGCCGCCATGGTGGTGCTAGAGGGTCGTCGTCATGGTGGTGCTAGAGGGTCGTCGTCATGGTGGTGCAAGGGGAGCCGCCATGGGTCTGGTCGGGTGCTGTTTATGTGGCCGACTAGGGTAGTCGCCATGGGTCATGGGCTGATTATGTGACCGACATGGAGTCACCATGGTCAGGTCGGGGTTGCTGATTGGGTGGCCGGAATGGGGTCGCCAAGGACTGGTTGAGGGTTGCCATGTGGTGGCCAAGTTGGAGACGCCATAGCAGCGAATGGAGGCCGCCACGTTACTGGTTGGTCGCCATGCATGGTGAAAATACCGGCTTTCGCTGGTTGACTACAATAAAGCTGGGAGCTTTGGGGTCGTTAAATGAATTGTTAAAGTAGAATGGCAACCAGGTAAATATGGGAGAACTCGATGCGGTCGAGTTAGAATATAAGGTAAATACAAAAGAATTAAGTATGGGACATGTTAATAATTAAATTATCAACTAGTTAATGGGGATTTGGATGGGGATAATTAATAATTAATTATCATCAGAATTGCTGAAAATTTAATAAGTAATGAAGACTAACATGAACTAATTACATCATTTAAAAATTGATAGTATATTAGTCATGTAGTTGCATGTAGGTTCATGCAAATAAAATTATACTAATGTATAATTTTATGCCCTCATTCAGATTAGGGTTAGCGGATCACAGTCAGACGAAATCACAAGTCAGGTACGTATAATAGGTAGAACATCGTACTTTCCTTGTTGGTAGCCTAGGTCGGCCTGAGCCCAGATTCGACCACCATGCACCGAGTGCAACCGGGGTCAAAGAATTGACTCAGTCCGACACGGGGTCGTATTATGTGCGTAAATTGTGTAATGCATCGACATTGTTTTGGAGTAGTGATAGCCGCCCCATAAAAGGCTACGGCCGGGGTGTGTGAGGCACTGACGACTATGAGTTGGTCACGTGAGAGCTTCCTCACAAACAGGGTCGTAGCAATCACCTGAGTGCAGTGATAGCTTCCCCACAAAAAGGCTACGGCCGGGGTGTGCGAGGCACTGGCACTGGAGATGGTAGTGGTAGCCTCCCCACAAAAGGGCTACGGCCGGGGTGTGCGGATCGCAGCGGATACCTCCTCCGCATTGTTTTGGAGTATAGCGGAATCGCTCCACCGCATATTAAAATGAACATAGGGAAATAGTGGAATGTACTTGACTTGTTTTATCTATTATACTACTTAGTGTTGTAATCACTAACGCGGAATTGCCTCCGCAGGTGTGCAGATACGAAATTAGGTGATTGACAACCAGAGCATGGAGCAAAATAAATATGGGGACTCCCTTTTTTATTTATTTGAGAAATAAGTGTGGCTACTGGGAAACGGTCCAAGACTGTGGGATCTTTATATATGTGTTTGTTAGAAATGCTAGACATATTTGCTAAATTGTGAGTAACACCTAGCCAGCTAGGCCCACAATGTTGTGAAAAATGGCGGGTCGTTACAGGTGGTATCAGAGCCTGGTTTCCCAAAAGCTCACATCTTATGACTCAAGTACCTTGTTGAAGAGTCCAATACTTATCTTTCTCCAATGGGGTATGTCATTAGTGAATTAGTGGACTCACTAACAAACCTAAGTAATCATTGAAAAAAAATTTAATGAACCATAACAGAATAAATTTTAGATGGCAGGCACCCGAAGGAAGTCGAGCCAAGCTGCGCAGTCAGACACGAACGTGGAGAGTGTGTTAGGCCAAATTTTGACGGCCATACAGGGACTAGCGCAGGCTTCAGATAATACCAGTTCTGTGGTTCAGAACATAGCGCAGCGATTACCGGGATTGGTAATAGGGAATGGAGCTCCAAATTCGGCTGCGGGTCCTAGTAGCGTCCCAAATGGGGATCAGGGGAGCGCCCAAGAGCGGGTAGGGATAGCTGACCCAGGCGAGCGAGGGAACTTCCAAACCCAGTGCCACCGGTAGTCCGACAAGTGGTACTGCCAGTTGGGGATGACAGTGATCGATACACTGTAGAAAAATTCCGGAAGAACGGAGCTGAGGTATTCATTGGAGGGACTGATCCAATGAAGGCGGAGAGCTGGATGGACATTACTGAGAAAGCATTTAGAGTCTCTCTGTGCCTCATCGCCATCAAGTGAGGTTGGCGACATGCATGCTTCAGGAGGAAGCATCTTATTGGTGGAAGTCCATGGAGAAGACTGCGTTCCATCAACGGGAGATTTCGTCCATTCCTTGGGCGGCATTTATAACAGCTTTCAATGGACAATATTTTCTTGAGTCTGTTGTCCAGAAGAAAGTACTGGAATTTTCCACTCTAACTCAAAGGGATGAGTCAGTCCGAGAGTATAGCAAAAATTTCTTGCAATTGGAGAGATTTGCACCTGGAGTCTGGCAACTGCCCGGGCTGGACCCGACAAATTTTTCTGGGGTTGAAGCCGGAATTGAGGAGTAGGGTTGCTATGGCTCCAAGAGGCACTCTAACCGAAGTGATTGAGGCAGCCACTACTCATGAGTTGGTGTACGACTATGTCCGTGCACAGAAACAGGGGAAGGCTACTATTCAACATAAGAATTTTAACGACCCGGCCATTTTTCACAACATTGTGGGCCTACCTGGCCAGGTGTTACCAAAATAAAACAACTAAATGCCGAGTAATAAGTTATAAAATAATGGTTCCCACAGTCTTAGACCATTTCCCATAGCCACATTTATAACTCAAAACAAAATAAAAAGAAGTCCCATTTATTACCCATTCTCCTAACCTGACTATCCTATCATACTTTTATTCTACCTTATTTGAGCTGAAATCAAACAATCTTGATTGGCCTACATACCCATGTCGGGATCAAGCTCGATGTAGTTCTATTGGCTGATGGGTTAGTCCACCGTGCCACTATAAAATATTGGGCCGATGGGTCAGTCCATCGTGCCCCTTTATTGGCCGATTGGTTCATTCCATCGTACCCCCTATTATGTTGTAGTTCTATTGGCTGATGGGTTAGTCCACCGTGCCACTATAAAATATTGGGCCGATGGGTCAGTCCATCGTGCCCCCTATTGGCCGATGGGTTCATTCCATCGTACTCCCTATTATGTTGTAGTTCTATTGGCTGATGGGTTAGTCCACCATGCCACTATAAAATATTGGGCCGATGGGTCAGTCCATCGTGTCCCCTTATTGGCCGATTGGTTCATTCCATCGTACCCCTATTATGTTGTAGTTCTATTAGCCGATGGGTTAGTCCACCATGCCACTATAAAATATTGGGCCGATGGGTCAGTCCATCGTGCCCCTTATTAGCCGATGGGTCCATTCCATCGTACCCCCTATTATGTTAGACTTCTAATGGCTGATGGGTTAGTCCACCATGCCACTATAAAATATTGGGCCGATGGGTCCAGTCCACCGTACCCCCTTATTGGCCGATGGGTCCATTCCACCGTACCCCCTATTGGCCGATGGGTCCATTCCACCGTACCACTTATTAGGTTGAGCCGATGGGTCCATTCCACCGTACCCCCTATTGGCCGATGGGTCCATTCCACCGTACCACTATATTAGGTTGAGCCGATGGGTCCATTCCACCGTACCCCCTATTGGCCGATGGGTCCATTCCACCGTACCACTGTATTAGGTTGAGCCGATGGGTCCATTCCATCGTACCCCCTATTGGCCGATATTTATTTATGGACTGTCCGTTCCATTCTGACATGTCCATTATTAGATTTTGAACAGTGCGGCTAAAAAAATAGGGTTTCTTGAAACTAGTCAAACGTGAATTTCATATCTGCCATCTAATTTGCAACCATACAATATCTCAACACCCAAAGACCTATTGCAATTTATACCAAAAAGTTCCAGCAACTTAGCAAGGTATTTCTAATGAATTTATGCGTTGCAACCATGCATGTAAGAGTTCTAATGGAAAAGAAACTAAGAAGAAGTATGAAATACTTACACCACAATGGAAAGGCACTGGAGAGGAGGCAAGAAGGAGTGGACTGCCTTTTCTCCCTAACCCCCTCCTCCTATATATATATGCTTCAACGAGTTCCTCAATTAAATTCTCACATCTATTCATGTATAGGTATTCCCTAGGTTCAACGAGTCCCTTTATTAAATTCTCTTACCCCATCATCCGTTCATGAATCAGTATTCTCTAGGTTGGGTTCGTCTTCCCTAATGCCAGAGTTTGGCCTTACGTCTTCTCTAAGGTTAGGGTTTGGCTTTACGTTGAACCGTGACCGGTCTACTTGATAACCAACCATATCCATTCATCGAAAATAATATTTCATAATACTTAGGTTCAAGTCTTGAAATAAAAATTTTCACATATTTTCACGGTTCTTACAATCTCCCCAACTTAGAAATATTTCGTCCCCGAAATATTATAACATCAACAGGATGATCATGATTAACTATATCTTCGGAACCTCAGGTTGCTCTTGTTGTTGCTTCGGAGGCTGACGACAGTCATTTATGTATGTGTCCCGTCCTTCCACAATTGTAGCACCGACGGGGCTCACTGCATAACCCTGAATGCATCTTGTTGCAATTTTTACATAGTCGACACGAAATCTCCTGAAACTTCCTTTTGCGGTTCCCATCGACATTCCGTTATGTTCAAAAAAAATTTTTTTCTTCAATGATTACTTAGGTTTGTTAGTGAGTCCACTAATTCACTAATGACATACCCCATTGGAGAAAGATAAATATTGGACTCTTCAACAAGGTACTTGAGTCATAAGATGTGAGCTTTTGGGAAACCTTGCTCTGATACCACCTGTAACGACCCGGCCATTTTTCACAACATTGTGGGCCTAGCTGGCCAGGTGTTACCAAAATAAAACTACTAAATGCCGAGTAATAAGTTATAAAATAATGGTTCCCACAGTCTTAGACCATTTCCCATAGCCACATTTATAACTCAAAACAAAATAAAAAGAAGTCCCATTTATTACCCATTCTCCTAACCTGACTATCCTATCATACTTTTATTCTACCTTATTTGAGCTGAAATCAAACAATCTTGATTGGCCTACATACCCATGTCGGGATCAAGCTCGATGTAGTTCTATTGGCTGATGGGTTAGTCCACCGTGCCACTATAAAATATTGGGCCGATGGGTCAGTCCATCGTGTCCCCTTATTGGCCGATTGGTTCATTCCATCGTACCCCCTATTATGTTGTAGTTCTATTGGCTGATGGGTTAGTCCACCATGCCACTATAAAATATTGGGCCGATGGGTCAGTCCATCGTGCCCCCTTATTGGCCGATGGGTCCATTCCATCGTACCCCCTATTATGTTGTAGTTCTATTGGCTGATGGGTTAGTCCACCATGCCACTATAAAATATTGGGCCGATGGGTCCATTCCACCGTACCCCTTATTGGCCGATGGGTCCATTCCACCGTACCCCCTATTGGCCGATGGGTCCATTCCACCGTACCACTTATTAGGTTGAGCCGATGGGTCCATTCCACCGTACCCCCTATTGGCCGATGGGTCCATTCCACCGTACCACTGTATTAGGTTGAGCCGATGGGTCCATTCCACCGTACCCCTATTGCCGATGGGTCCATTCCACCGTACCACTGTATTAGGTTGAGCCGATGGGTCCATTCCATCGTACCCCCTATTGGCCGATATTTATTTATGGACTGTCCGTTCCATTCTGACATGTCCATTATTAGATTTTGAACAGTGCGGCTAAAAAAATAGGGTTTCTTGAAACTAGTCAAACGTGAATTTCATATCTGCCATCTAATTTGCAACCATACAATATCTCAACACCCAAAGACCTATTGTAATTTATACCAAAAAGTTCCAGCAACTTAGCAAGGTATTTCTAATGAATTTATGCGTTGCAACCATGCATGTAAGAGTTCTAATGGAAAAGAAACTAAGAAGAAGTATGAAATACTTACACCACAATGGAAAGGCACTGGAGAGGAGGCAAGAAGGAGTGGACTGCCTTTTCTCCCTAACCCCCTCCTCCTATATATATATGCTTCAACGAGTTCCTCAATTAAATTCTCACATCTATTCATGTATAGGTATTCCCTAGGTTCAACGAGTCCCTTTATTAAATTCTCTTACCCCATCATCCGTTCATGAATCAGTATTCTCTAGGTTGGGTTCGTCTTCCCTAATGCCAGAGTTTGGCCTTACGTCTTCTCTAAGGTTAGGGTTTGGCTTTACGTTGAACCGTGACCGGTCTACTTGATAACCAACCATATCCATTCATCGAAAATAATATTTCATAATACTTAGGTTCAAGTCTTGAAATAAAAATTTTCACATATTTTCACGGTTCTTACAATCTCCCCAACTTAGAAATATTTCGTCCCCGAAATATTATAACATCAACAGGATGATCATGATTAACTATATCTTCGGAACCTCAGGTTGCTCTTGTTGTTGCTTCGGAGGCTGACGACACTCATTTTGCAGGTGTCCCGTCCTTCCACAATTGTAGCACCGACGGGGCTCACTGCATAACCCTGAATGCATCTTGTTGCAATTTTTACATAGTCGACACGAAATCTCCTGAAACTTCCTTTTGCGGTTCCCATCGACATTCCGTTATGTTCAAAAAAATTTTTTTTCTTCAATGATTACTTAGGTTTGTTAGTGAGTCCACTAATTCACTAATGACATTACCCCATTGGAGAAAGATAAATATTGGACTCTTCAACAAGGTACTTGAGTCATAAGATGTGAGCTTTTGGGAAACCTTGCTCTGATACCACCTGTAACGACCCGGCCATTTTTCACAACATTGTGGGCCTAGCTGGCCAGGTGTTACCAAAATAAAACTACTAAATGCCGAGTAATAAGTTATAAAATAATGGTTCCCACAGTCTTAGACCATTTCCCATAGCCACATTTATAACTCAAAACAAAATAAAAAGAAGTCCCATTTATTACCCATTCTCCTAACCTGACTATCCTATCATACTTTTATTCTACCTTATTTGAGCTGAAATCAAACAATCTTGATTGGCCTACATACCCATGTCGGGATCAAGCTCGATGTAGTTCTATTGGCTGATGGGTTAGTCCACCGTGCCACTATAAAATATTGGGCCGATGGGTCAGTCCATCGTGCCCCCTTATTGGCCGATGGGTTCATTCCATCGTACCCCCTATTATGTTGTAGTTCTATTGGCTGATGGGTTCATTCCACCATGCCACTATAAAATATTGGGCCGATGGGTCCAGTCCATCGTGCCCCCTTATTGGCCAATGGGTCCATTCCATCGTACCCCTATTATGTTGTAGTTCTATTGGCTGATGGGTCCAGTCCACCGTACCACTATATTAAGTTGAGCCGATGGGTCCATTCCACCGTACCCCCTATTAGGTTGAGCCGATGGGTCCATTCCACCGTACCCCTTATTGGCCGATGGGTCCATTCCACCGTACCACTTATTAGGTTGAGCCGATGGGTCCATTCCACCGTACCCCCTATTGGCCGATGGGTCCATTCCACCGTACCACTGTATTAGGTTGAGCCGATGGGTCCATTCCATCGTACCCCTATTATGTTGGGCCAATGGGTCCATTCCATCGTACCCCTATTGGCCGATATTTATTTATGGACTGTCCGTTCCATTCTGACATGTCCATTATTAGATTTTGAACAGTGCGGCTAAAAAAAATAGGGTTTCTTGAAACTAGTCAAACGTGAATTTCATATCTGCCATCTAATTTGCAACCATACAATATCTCAACACCCAAAGACCTATTGCAATTTATACCAAAAAGTTCCAGCAACTTAGCAACGTATTTCTAATGAATTTATGCGTTGCAACCATGCATGTAAGAGTTCTAATGGAAAAGAAACTAAGAAGAAGTATGAAATACTTACACCACAATGGAAAGGCACTGGAGAGGAGGCAAGAAGGAGTGGACTGCCTTTTCTCCCTAACCCCCTCCTCCTATATATATATGCTTCAACGAGTTCCTCAATTAAATTCTCACATCTATTCATGTATAGGTATTCCCTAGGTTCAACGAGTCCCTTTATTAAATTCTCTTACCCCATCATCCGTTCATGAATCAGTATTCTCTAGGTTGGGTTCGTCTTCCCTAATGCCAGAGTTTGGCCTTACGTCTTCTCTAAGGTTAGGGTTTGGCTTTACGTTGAACCGTGACCGGTCTACTTGATAACCAACCATATCCATTCATCGAAAATAATATTTCATAATACTTAGGTTCAAGTCTTGAAATAAAAATTTTCACATATTTTCACGGTTCTTACAATCTCCCCAACTTAGAAATATTTCGTCCCCGAAATATTATAACATCAACAGGATGATCATGATTAACTATATCTTCGGAACCTCAGGTTGCTCTTGTTGTTGCTTCGGAGGCTGACGACACGTCATTTATGTAGGTGTCCCGTCCTTCCACAATTGTAGCACCGACGGGGCTCACTGCATAACCCTGAATGCATCTTGTTGCAATTTTTACATAGTCGACACGAAATCTCCTGAAACTTCCTTTTGCGGTTCCCATCGACATTCCGTTATGTTCAAAAAAATTTTTTTTTCTTCAATGATTACTTAGGTTTGTTAGTGAGTCCACTAATTCACTAATGACATACCCCATTGGAGAAAGATAAATATTGGACTCTTCAACAAGGTACTTGAGTCATAAGATGTGAGCTTTTGGGAAACCTTGCTCTGATACCACCTGTAACGACCCGGCCATTTTTCACAACATTGTGGGCCTAGCTGGCCAGGTGTTACCAAAATAAAACTACTAAATGCCGAGTAATAAGTTATAAAATAATGGTTCCCACAGTCTTAGACCATTTCCCATAGCCACATTTATAACTCAAAACAAAATAAAAAGAAGTCCCATTTATTACCCATTCTCCTAACCTGACTATCCTATCATACTTTTATTCTACCTTATTTGAGCTGAAATCAAACAATCTTGATTGGCCTACATACCCATGTCATGGATCAAGCTCGTATGTAGTTCTATTGGCTGATGGGTTAGTCCACCGTGCCACTATAAAATATTGGGCCGATGGGTCAGTCCATCGTGCCCCCTTATTGGCCGATTGGTTCATTCCATCGTACCCCCTATTATGTTGTAGTTCTATTGGCTGATGGGTTAGTCCACCGTGCCACTATAAAATATTGGGCCGATGGGTCAGTCCATCGTGCCCCCTTATTGGCCGATTGGTTCATTCCATCGTACCCCTATATTATGTTGTATTTCTATTGGCTGATGGGTCCATTCCACCATGCCACTATAAAATATTGGGCCGATGGGTCCATTCCATCGTACCCCCTATTAGGTTGAGCCGATGGGTCCATTCCACCGTACCCCCTATTGGCCGATGGGTCCATTCCACCGTACCACTTATTAGGTTGAGCCGATGGGTCCATTCCACCGTACCCCCCTATTGGCCGATGGGTCCATTCCACCGTACCACTGTATTAGGTTGAGCCGATGGGTCCATTCCACCGTACCCACTGTATTATGTTGGGACCAATGGGTCCATTCCATCGTACCCCCTATTGGCCGATATTTATTTATGGACTGTCCGTTCCATTCTGACATGTCCATTATTAGATTTTGAACAGTGCGGCTAAAAAAATAGGGTTTCTTGAAACTAGTCAAACGTGAATTTCATATCTGCCATCTAATTTGCAACCATACAATATCTCAACACCCAAAGACCTATTGCAATTTATACCAAAAAGTTCCAGCAACTTAGCAAGGTATTTCTAATGAATTTATGCGTTGCAACCATGCATGTAAGAGTTCTAATGGAAAAGAAACTAAGAAGAAGTATGAAATACTTACACCACAATGGAAAGGCACTGGAGAGGAGGCAAGAAGGAGTGGACTTCCTTTTCATCCCTAACCCCCTCCTCCTATATATATATATGCTTCAACGAGTTCCTCAATTAAATTCTCACATCTATTCATGTATAGGTATTCCCTAGGTTCAACGAGTCCCTTTATTAAATTCTCTTACCCCATCATCCATTCATGAATTAGTATTCTCTAAGTTGGGTTCGTCTTCCCCATTGCTAGAGTTTGGCCTTACGTCTTCTCTAATGTTAGGGTTTGGCTTTACGTTGAACCGTGACCGGTCTACTTGATAACCAACCATATCCATTCATTGAAAATAATATTTCATAATACTTAGGTTCAAGTCTTGAAATTAAAATTTTCACATATTTTCACGGTTCTTACAAGAATGCCGCCATGGTAGTAGTAAAAACCGGTCTGCAGAACACCAACAGCAGAACTATCAACGGAATGTCGATGGGAACCGCAAAAGGAAGTTTTAGGAGATTCTGTATCGACTATGTAAAAATTGCAATAAGGTGCACTCAGGGCTATGCAGTGAGGATGACGCACTTGCAAAACTAGTGTCATTAGCCCCTGAAGCAACAACAGGAGCAACCTGAAAAGGAGAAAACACCAGCTCCTAATCGCTACCTAGCACCTGGGGAGCCCCTGTTCCTTTCGTAAAGAAGAAGGATGGCTCACTTCGATTGTGTATTGACTATCACCAGCTCAATCAAGTAACAATCAAGAATCGGTACCCCTTAATGAGGATTGATGATTTATTTGATCAGTTGAAAACAGCTAGAATATTCTCAAAAATAGACTTGCTGTCCGGATATCATCAACTGCAGGTGAAGGAATCTGACATACAAAAAATGGCTTTCCGAACTCGATATGGACATTATGAGTTTCTGGTTATGCCTTTTGGTTTGACAAATGCACCAGCGGCCTTCATGTCATTTATGAACACGGTGTCCCACAAATACTTGGATAAGTTTATTATTATTGTGTTTGTGGATGACATTCAGGTCTATTCAAATAATGAGGAGAGTTTCCAATCTTTGAAGAAGAGTTTAACTACTGCACCAGTTTTGACTATACCAAAAGGCAATGAAGGAGTCGTGGTTTTTAGTGTTTCATCTCTAGTGGGGTTAGGATGTGTCCTTATACAAGATGGTAAGGTGGTGCCTTACGCCTCTCACCAATTGAAGATTCACGAGAAAAATTATGCAACCTATGACTTGGAACTGGCAGCAGTTGTGTTTGCTCTAAAAATTTGGAGACACTATTTGTACGGAGCTCAGTTCGAGGTTTTCACCGACCACCAAAGTTTGAAGTATATCTTCACCCAGAATGACCTTAACCTTCGACAGAGGCGGTGGATAGAATACTTGAAGGACTATGATTTCCAAATTTTATACCATCCGGGAAAAGCGAACGTTGTAGCCGACGCGTTGAGTCGGAAGGGCAAGGTGGACAAGGGTCAACAGCTAGCTAGACTTTGGGCTATGTCAGCTGAGGTGGTAGCTATTAACCCGGTGGAACGAATGACAGGACTACTGGCAAACCTGGTTATCTCCAATGAATTGGTGGACCGAGTTAAGCTAACACAAATGGAAGATGAGAAGCTGAATGAAATGTTGGACAAAACTCCCGACATTGTAGCAGATTCCAACAGTGTAATCAGATTTAGAGGGAGGTTGTGTGTACCCAACAATGATGCATTAAAGCGAGATATCCTGGAGGAAGCTCATCGTTCAAGGTTCTCAATACACCCTGGTGTTACAAAGATGTACCAGGACTTAAAACGAACCTACTGGTGGATTGGGATGAAGAGGGATGTGGTGGATTTTGTTTCCAAGTGTCAGACGTGCCAATTGATCAAAGCCCAACATCAACTACCCGGTGGATTATTACAATCTTTAGAGATACCTACCTGGAAATGGGAGCGTGTCACATGTGATTTTATTACTAAACTCCCAAGGACTTTGAAGAGACATGACTCTATATGGGTGGTTGTGGACCGTTTGACTAAGGCAGCTCACTTTATCCCCACAAAATCAACAAGGACAGCGGAATACTTAGCAGAACTGTACATAAATAACATTGTCAGGCTGCATGGAATTCCAAAGGAGATAGTCTCTGACAGAGATCCCCTATTCACGTCACATTTTTGGGAAGTTTTCCAAAAAGCTATGGGGACCCAAATCAAGTTAAGTACAGCATATCACCCCCAAACTGATGGTCAGAGTGAGAGGACCAATCAAACCTTGGAGGATTTGTTGAGAGCTTGCATCCTCGACTGGGGAGGAGATTGGGAGAAACACCTAGCCTTGGCTGAATTCACCTATAATAACTCTTACCAAGCCAGTATAGGAATGGCACCGTTTGAAGCTTTATACGGTAGGCCTTGTCGATCTCCATCATGCTGGTTGGAGTCTACAGAGGTGGTTATGGTCGGGCCAGAGATGGTGAGAGAAGCAGCTGAAAAAGTGCAACTCATCCAGCAAAGGCTTAAGGCAGCTCAGGATCGGCAGAAAAGTTATGCTGACACTCGAAGGAAGGACTTAGAATTCCAAGTTGGGGAGTTCGTCTACCTTAAGACCTCACCTAAAAAGGGAGTGATCAGATTTAGAACATCAGGGAAGTTGAAGCCAAGATTCATAGGACCATTTCCAATTCTGGATCGAATCGGAAGTTGTGCATATAGATTAGCATTACCACCAAGCCTTGATGGTGTACACAATGTCTTTCATGTGTCAATGCTAAAGAAATATGTACGAGATGAGAATCACATTATCACAAATTTTGCAGATTTAGAGCTACAATCGGATTTAACCTACGAGGAAAAACCGATTCGCATCTTAGCAAGGGAAACAAAGACACTCCGTAACAAGGAGATCCCTTTGGTAAAGGTATTATGGAGAAATCAAGGATCAGAAGAAGCTACATGGGAGACTGAACAGGAAATGGCCAGAAAATATCCTAGCCTATTTGTAGCATAAAATCCGTGTAATTGTTGTAACATGAACTTATACCGGAGATGTACTTAATCATGAATATCCTATTAATGCTATGATATTTCGGGGACGAAATAATTCTAAGTTGGGGAGATTGTAAAGACCTGGAAAAATAATAATATAATAATAATAATAATAATAACGTTCGACGCGGTGGGATCGAACGTGGGAAAATTTTCATTTTTTCATTTAAATGGAAAAAATCATTAGCTGGTTAAGTATGAATTACCCAGTTAATTGAAAAGTAATTGTTAACCGGATAATTCTAGTTGAGTCGGTTGAGTCGACTACACTATTTATCCATTTAACCATTTAAGTTAACCATACCATGTACCCATTTAACAGGTTAAGTGAAATGGTTAAGTGAACCATGTCAATTACCCAATTACTCGGTTAAAGGAATTACGGTGAAGGGGTGCTTCCACGTACCCTAGCCGTCGTTTTATTTCATTATAAACGGAGAAGGGGAGGGCGTCATTTGTATTTTTCCTCTACAGATAGATGCCAGATTTCCTCCTTTGCTCGGGTAATTTTCTTTCCTTTCTTTTTCTTTTTGATGCATGCATACACATGTTGCATTAATCATAAACAGGATAAACATAAGAATTAGATGAGAAATCAACAAGGGAAGAAGAAAACCAAGAGGATGTCCAGCAGTTTTTCTACCAGCAACCACGCTATGTTTCCTTCCATGGTGCGGGCTTGATGTGGTGGAGGTGGGAATTGCTCCTGACCGTGAAGCTTGTAACGACCCGCCATTTTTCACGATATTGTGGGCCTAGCTCGGCCAGGGTGTTACTCACAATTAAGTAAATATGACTAACATTTTTTATTTAACAAAAACATATATAAAGATCCCACAGTCTTAGACCGTTTCCCAACA
>JAURVB010000039.1:0-12822 GCA_033002965.1 Piper betle | reverse complement strand
AAAACACGAAGTTATATTATTACAAGAAACAAGTTTATATATTCCACATCATTAATTAAGTCTTTTAGTGATTATGAGCCTATGCTGAGTTCTTATTATGTCATGAGGGGTGGCCACCCCATCCAGCTACAATCTCATATATGCGTACACATGTTACGTGGCCCACGACCTATAGTAACCGATATTTGTCATTGACTCACCCTCTCGATATTACAAATGCATAATGAGTCGTCTTGTGCCATTACGCCCTGTCACCTCTTTCGGCATGGGTGCAGGTATTTAATCTTTCAAGAATTTTAAGGGTGCGGCTCTGTGTCGGATTGAGTCAATTCTTTAACCCTAAATATGCTCGGCGCATGATGGTCGAATATGGGTTCAAGCTAACCTAGGCTGTCAAATAAGAATATATAGCATTTCGAGTAATTAGACAGATCTAGAATTCTGACAATGCACCTTCAACTACAATACACGATCCTAATATGAATGAATAATAAAATTATACATAGGTTTGGTGAGATAATTAATTATTCATGTGACACAATCAATTAAGTCATATCTTACCTTTTAAATTAATTATTCAATCACAATTTACCCTTAGTCAACGACGAAATGATTATTAATTTACTAGCATGTATTTAATTATTAATATTAGTGTATTTTCCTTAATGCATTAATTATTTAACTAAATAAATCATATTAAAATTACCGTCTTAAAAATTTAGGTTACCATTTAGACTTTTAATTAATATCACACTTTAATTCCCATTAAGAAATAATAGTTACTTATTCCATTAATAATAGCTTGGATATTTATTAATAACAATTTATTAACTTTTCACTAACTCTAATTAATTATTCTAAGATTAGTTAGATCGTCATATCCAATTATTTGATATAGCTTGTATTAAAATTTAAAGGATATCACTCGTAAGATTATTTTAAATTACTTAACTCGATAAAAGTTCGAACTTTATTTATTCTAAAGCATGTTATTACAATTCAATGCTTGTGATTATTATACTATTATATTCTAATAATCCATACTTTAATTTACCAATACAACCACGTAAGGTTCTTATTTTTATATTTTAGTAGTGACATTATAAATATAAATGATTGTAAACACTGAATGATAATTTAATACTAATCTCATTTTAACTGGTAAAATATTCATGGAATAGAACAATTATAATACGCTCATTCATATGAATTTATAACATTTTAATTAACCCAACAGTGATTAATTGTACTTGTGATTCGATTAATAATTAATAACTCATGATCACATACGCATATTAACTTACTAAGATATAATGACATCATCCTTGTTACTTTAATTAATTATAACCAGTTAATTAATAAATTATAATGTCATTAATTAATTAATTAACTATAACCATTAACAAACACATATAAATCATAATTACCTCTAATATTTATTAACATTATCTGATATAATTAATATACATATCCCAAATAAAAACACAATATACTTATTTACTATTATATGAATAATTATTTATTAATAATTATCCCACATGGTCATGAATTTAAAAGACAGTCATATACATAAATTAACAATACTAACAACAATAGTTTAGTTATCTATATATAATATAAAGCATACTTTCATCCATAAACATAAGATAATAAACATGATAAACTATTACTACTATCATCACTTGATTTAATTCAACTTAATTTGAATTCATTATGAATTAATAAGCATTTAATCACTCATTAATCAAACCTAAAACTAAAAAACACAAACATTATAAATGCATGCGAGAGGAAGAGGAGAGGTGTACTTATACACGAGAGAAGATGGAGAGGGTCCCAACAAGGAAGAGCGATACTAAAGGGGGAAAAGTATTGGAAAATAGACACTCTAGCGGAATCAATCGAAAGAAAATATTTTCCCTCAAGCTACTAAATTAACTTCTCTAAAGTCATCACTTTTTGAGCCAAATGTGCTCACAAGCTATCAAGAACAAGTTTTATTTAATATCAATAAAATTCTCCTTTATATAGAAGAATGTGTGGAATTCAAGAAGTCACTATGTTAAACTTCTATCAAAAAACATAATCACTATATGAAACATCAATTATTAGTGTGATAACAAAAAGTGAAAATTTGACTATTGAGTTTTTCCAATGCGAATGGGTGATAGAAACCCAACAAAAAGAAAAGCCTACTACATATGAAGATAAGAGAATTTTGGAAATAAAATCACACTCACAACTCTCAATCCCAAAAATCTTCCCTGTCTAACAATATGGGGATGCAAAGTCTTCTTATCTTCAATTCTCAACCAAAACTCCATCCTTACACACCATATCAGCCTACCCAAAAGACCGTAGCCACTACCAACCCAAGGCCAACAGGTTCGACCTGTGGTAGAACCTTATTCGATCGAAAGGAAAAAAGTCAAAAGAATAAAATAAAATACAATAAATAAAACTTATTTGAAATAATCTATAAATACCAATGTACTGATACGCTAAAGGTAATAATTGATAATTTATAAGATTGATTCCAAAGAATTAATTTAATTAAATAATATTTAAGATTCATTCCAAGATTTACAAAAACCTAAATAAAATAATAAGTGAGAATGAAATATAGATCTTTAACTTGGTTAACCACTTTTGAAGAGATGACTTAGCCCATTATGCTGTTCTTTGGGTCAAGTCATTACAAATAGTATCAAAGCATCCTAGTTTCGTGTTAGATGGTGAGTTGGACTATGGACATTGACTAGGCTACCGATCACGGGCCAAAAGAAGGTCATGAGTTGGGGCTAGCAACGGGCTAAGTGTAGGAATTTTAGAGACGAAATTTCGTAAGGTGGGTGGTTTGTGAAATCCTTCAACTTAGTCACACATCGAATATCTACCGGGGTATCTAATATTTAATGGGGTAAGATCATGTTTGTAAGTGGGAATGGACTATAGATCTTTAACTTGGTTAACCACTTTTGAAGAGATGACTTAACCAATTATGTTGCACTTTGCGCCGGGTCGTTACAAATTCGAACAACGGTCAAGGTACTTGGTCAGTGGTCGAGCCAGACGGACGATGGTTGAACTACTCATTAGAACTGCAAGTTATTATAATACAACGGACTACTACGCTACCCCATATATTATCTGTCAATTCTTGCTCATTCCTTACTACAACCATCTAACTACTATATTACTCTCATACTGTCACCTATGGTTTCTATCAGTCCTTATGTCATGATACTATAGATTACACTGTTATGACTATCCATGCTTAGTGGTCATGAGTCCTATAAACTAACTCAGTTCTATACTATGGGTCTACGACTAGGGGTGGTCAAGATAATGCCCTATAAGAGACAAGTCAATTACTGACCTCAGGTTGCTAATACATACTATGAAACTTCTCATGCACTCCTCTCTACATCTCCCAAAAATCCGATGGGGTTAGCTCTCCATATAGTTTGTCTCACTTGATTTCTACCCATCTATCATCTCAACCCTATGAGTGAATAATTTATACATAATCAGGTTCAAAATCTTGTACCAAGTTTGAGCTCAATGTTTATCCTTTTCCTAGCTAGGTAACTCTACTATTTTTATGTAGATATGTAGTCTTACAAATATGACAAAGTCCGACATAGATTCTCAACCACTTATTCTTACTTAGAGACCTCCTTGCAATATACTTTCATAAGTTCTCTTCCAGAATACAATAAAAAGAGGTAAAGAGAAGGAGCTGGATGTCTGAAGGGGAGACAAGGGTGAAGAGAGATGAGAGAACAAAGAAGATAAAGGAGAAAGAGGGAAAAGAAAAGGAAGAAGAGGAAGTAGTGGAAGGTGGGGCTTTGGAGTTTTCTTTTTATTATTCCCTATACAGTTTGGTAATATCTTATCTGGTTCTAACATCACCTAGTTTTTCTTTAACATGACTCCAGGGAGGTAGTTAAACCTATAATCTTAAAGAATTTAGCTAATCTTCTTTATATACATTACATAACTTTGAATTGAGTCCGATTGATTTCCAACATAACAATTGAAACCCATCCATATCATGCATACCAGTCCACGTAAAAACATGTAACCGAAATAGATAAAAACCACACATACAAGAAATATATATATATACTTGTCGGCGAGGCTATGGTTCGGCTCATGGTTACTATAACATAACATACCCGTAACATAAACTATAACACCCCAAATCCAGCTCATTTGCGAACCAAACGGGAATGTTATAGGTCATTCGATTAAGTCGGTTGACCCAAACCTAACCCAAATGGATTTACTCTCGGTGTCTTAAGATGGAAGATAAATTTTATCATGCATACATGACATGCCCGAAACCTAACATGATTCTACATGAATGCCAAGGCAAAAAAATAATTATTATAATATTTCTAAAATAAAACGGGTAGAGTGTCCCCTAAAAGTGTAATAAGGGGTCAACTTGTCAAAACAATAATATATATATATATATATATATATATATATATATATATATATATATCAACATCACAACATACACAGTTCTTCATTTCATAACATACTAAAGTTATATCAATTTTGTCATGTCATTCTCAATTGCTATATCAATCTAAAAACATTATCATTGCCATTTCATCATAAAACATCATATTATAAATTGAAACATCATAATCAAAACACAACCATCCAAACATATTGCGCTAGGTATGTGTGTGTACATAGTAATCACTGCTTCTCCATCCAGACTGGCATATCAAACTCCTACTCTGTACCTACATGTATAATAGAGAACCGTCAGCAACAAGTGTTACTGGTCCAAAAAATAACTATAACAAACTGGCAAATGAGAACTGACTCGCATTTTGAAGAAAAATCATATATAACTTCCGTTGAACTCTTTGAAGAGCATCTAGTGGGGAGCCATTAGGTCATAGACCAAATATCATACTGAGCTAATTGGTCTCTTGATGCCTCTCTCGGCATTTTCTCATTATTCTTTTTCTATCCCTTGGGACTACCAGTGTATCCTAAGCCCTCTCCTCTCCTTTTACATATCTCCTGGCTCTAAGCATGAAGGCCGAGTAATCTCATGTAGTTGTCTTCAGTACCCTTTGAACCACACATGTAGACATGTACTGCATAGTAGTACCCGTGAACCTCCACACTTCTCCAGGTGTGAGGAAACTCAAAGCACTAAGTTGTTAGGATCCTTCAAGAATGGAACAACCTTCTCACTAATCTAGATCCCATTGTGACTCGCAGGTGCACCCGTTCATAGTACGTTTCATTGAAAAATCAAGAAAATTATATATAGGTCTGAGAAAGAATTTAATATTATAGGCCTGAAGGCAACTTGCGGTGGACTTTATTTTCGAAATCAGACTCAAGGGATCACATCTTCAAGGGTTATTAATCCAAAAAACTATTCGACTAAATAACCCAAGTTAAGTGGGATCCAATAACACACGTTTTAACTCATCCTGCAAATATTGTTGTGTGCTCACATAAATATTATTATCACAACAATGGACAATGCTAAAAAGATTTACAACTAAACACTCGACACGTAAAATGAGACATAATAAGGAAAAGAACAATGTAGGTCATTTGGGCCCATATCATCTATATATCAAGTAAACTTAGCTTTCATAACATTCTCATATGGTCATATGGGCCCCTACTCATGATCTGAAAGCTGGTCTGGCTCAAACCGACTCAAGACTGGCCCGAGCTGGGCAAAGAACTAAGCCAGTAAAATCTTATCCCGAAGTTGGGGTTTAGTTTTATAGGTGATGGTATAGTGGCAAGGGAGGACTAGTTTGGTGGTGTTAGAAGGTGGCAGAGCAAGGTCACGTGGACTTGGGCACGGTTGCTGGTCGTAGCAGCGATGGAGGAGAAGTTGGAAATCATCATCACTATTAATTGTTATCCAATACACTAAAGTTGAGATCTTAAGTTCTCAAGTTATATATATATATATATACACACACACACATATATATTAACAGTGATCATGTTTTTACATTGGAAATCATCATCACTATTAATTATTATCCAATACACTACATTTGAGTTCCTAAGTTCTCAAGTTCTATATATATATAACAAAGCATTAACCTTTTTTTATTTACAAACTTTGTGAAGTTTGATTATGATCGTCAGTCATCTCTTCGAAAGTAGTTAACTAAGTTAAAGATCTATACTTCATTCTCACTTATAAATATAATCTTACCTGTAATACCCCAATTCGGCCCGGAGGAACGGACCGACTCATGATATTATAATTTTGAAGCTACTCGTTGGGCTAACACATACAGACTTTACGAAAGTAGATCTCAACCCTCCATGGAGGCTTAAGACGGACATGCGAGAACTCTCAACTTAATCCCACGTCTAATACCCACTGGGAGAAGATCCTATTTATAAGTAAGAATAGGCTATAGATCTTTAACTTGGTTAACCACGATTAAAGAGATGGCTTAGCCTATTATGTTGCACTTTTGGCCGGGTTGTTACAAATGGTATCAGAGCAACCTAGTTTAGTGTTAGATGGTGGGCTGGACTACGGATGTTGGCTAAGGCTGCCGGTCACGGGCCAGAGAAAGATGTGTTCTAAAGCTAACAACGGAGGCTATGTGTAGGAATTTCGGGGACAAAATTTCCTAAGGTGGGTGGATTGTGTGATCCCTCAACTTAGTTCCACATCTAATACCTACCGGGCAAAGATCCTCTTTATAAGTGGGAATAGACTATACATCTTTAACTTGGGCTAACCATTTCAAAGAAATGACTCAGGCCCATTACATTGCACTTTGGGCCAGGTTGTTACAAATGGTATCAGAGCAACCTGGGTACGTGTTAGATGGTGGGTTAGACTAAGGACGTTGGCTAGGCTGCCAGTCACAGGCCAAAGAAGGTCGTGGACTATGGTTAACAACGAGCCAAGTGTAGGAATTTTGGGGACGAAATTTCCTAAGGTGGGTGGATTGTGGATTGTGAGATCCCTCAACTTAATCCCACATCTAATACCTACTGGGAGAAGATCCTGTTTATAAGTGAGAATGAATTATAGATCTTTAACATGGGTTAACCATTTTAAAGAAATGACTTAGGCCCATTACATTGCACTTTGGGCCGGGTCGTTATAGGACATCATGTAACACCCCGTTTTGGCTCACATGTGAATTGACCCGAAAATGTCACCGGTGATCGAACTGTTCGCTATTCTACTGGGTTCGGTTAAGCCAACCCGGATCTGCCCTCAGTGTCTCAAGATGGAGATGCAAAAATGAAATGCATGAATGGGAACAATTGGGTTCTAACGCGGTCCTACATGCATGTCATGACGTACAAGCAAAAATAAGACATGTAGGTCCATTCTGACATGTCCATTATTGGCTGTCAGGTCCATTCTGACATGTCCATTATTTACTGTCAGGTCCATTCTGACATGTTCATTATTGGCTGTCAGGTCCATTCTGACATGTCCATTATTGGCTGTCAGGTCCATTCTGACATGTCCATTAACAAAACAACTAAGTAATTCAAAGAATCCCAACAATTCTTGCCAATCGAAGGATGAAGCAAAGCAGCACACCCACAACAAAACAACATCCGACCCCAAAGACTCGCAGCAGTTCATACCAAGCAGTCGACAAGAACCTCATGCATAAGACGCTAGGGATCTAGCAACTTAGCAGGGCATCTCCAACAAACCTTGCATGCAAGAATCCTAATGGAAATAAATAAGATGAAGGATAAAAAACTCACACAGAAATGGGGAGGTCGCCTGGGACGGAGAGGAGGCAAGAAGAATTTGATGGCTAGGAAAAAGTTCCCCCCCCCCCAACGATCCCCTCCTCCTGCATATATATACACTTCAACCATTCCCTCCATTAAATTCTCATAGCCCATCATCCATAGGTATTTCCTAAGTTCAACAAGCCCCTTCATTAAATTCTCACACCCCATCATCTATTCATGAATAGGTATTTTCTAAGTGACCTTAAGTCGAACCATGACCGGTCGACTTGATAACCAACCATATTGGTTCATCGATATTTATTTCATAATATTTAGGTTCGAGTCTTATAATAAAAATCATGATTTTTACACCATCATTATACATTACACGTGGTAGGTACATGTGTGCGCGGTTCTGTGCTACTCCTCCGCAGTCCCAACAGCTTTCATCCCTCGCATTTCTCACCTACATATATATAGAAAAACCATCAGTAATAAGTATTATCGGTCCGGAAAATAACTAATATCAATCTGGCATAGGAAAGCAAACTCTCCTGTTGAATGAAAACCATATACTTCCTCAAGAACTCTCATTAGGGCATATATGGGAGCCATCGCCATCGGGTCGACAACGTCCCCCTTTCCTTCTCATTCTCATACCTTGGCCATTTCTCTATCGCTTCTTGCATCATATCTCATTCATTTCCGTCCTCTACACCCTCCATATTACTCCTGGCCTTGAGCACGAAGGCCGAGCACTCTCAGGCAATCGCCTTTAGTACCCTTTGAACCACAAGTCTAGACATGTGGTGCATTGCAGTACCTGCAAAACCTCCACACTTCTTCGGGTTTGAGGAACTCAAAGTTGGAGTTGTTCAGATTCTTCGAAAACGAAGTGGGTTCTCCCCAGCTCCAGAGCCCGCTCTTCCACGCACACGCCCTATCTGAAGGCGTGGCTGTCGGTAACCCTCATTCCATCTCTCACCGAAAAAGCGAAAACTATACATATATATGCTTGGGTTGGGATTTATACAATAGGCCCGAAGGCAACTTGTGGTGGATCTTAATTTCAAAAACTGACTCGACAGATCTCATCCTCAAGGGTTATTAATCCGAAAAAAAATAGTTGGCTAAATGGCTCGAGTTAAGTGGGGTCTGATAAAACACCACTTAACTCGCCTTGCACATGATAAATCAAATACACAGTAGAATAGCATAAAACAGAGAACAAGTCCTATATAAACACCCTTAGTCATAACAGAAGTATAACCACTCCAACAACTTTGAACGGTGACTTTAAAAAATCTGATGATCACTCCCAATTATAGAAGGAGCACACCCCCACTATATTTTTCAGGTTGCATGCTATTGTGTATGGCATATTCTTACTACTTAGTTCAAGTGATTGGCTTAGGTCTTCTTATTAGTTACATGAAGATGATGCGAGTATTTAAACAAAGGTTATGGTTACCTACTCTACATAACCTACACCAAAAATAATTAAAGCGTCAGAGAATTACACAGCATCTTCGAGTATCAGGGCATCAAACCCTAATATCGGGACTTCACGTGAACCGTAAGCTCCTCTACCCACATTACTCTACACACAAACAGGTACAGCCAAATATGTTTCGTGTACTAGACTTAGCTCCTCGTCATGTTCCAAGACTCTGGGCCTTATATACCTTGGAGACGATGGTCAGCCTTGCCCCAAAGTATTATAACTCCACAGTAAAATATAATAATGTAAAGATAAAACGTGCTAGCACAATCATCATAGCATGCATCTGAATCATACAAGGTTCACATTGTTCGGGCATATGTCCATCATATAGTCATCCACAAAATACATGGTCTAAAGCAAACAACATAATATAAGGCCCCCCGCCGCCACTGAGCCGTCTGATCCATGCACCTAGGCCGGCCAACACCAGGGAACCTCACCTACATATAATAGAAAACCATATTAGTAATCAAATAAAGTTGATTACCAGTTTGAATAACTACTAGTAAAATAGCTGTAAAACCCCATTTTTGGGTTAGGGTTTTACCCTATTTTAGTTTTTGTTATTCTGGTTAGTATCAAGTTGGTTGAGTAATTTTCAGAATATGAGTATGGGGCCCAGATAGCCATATGAGCATGTTATGGAGGTTGAGTATGCCCAACATGCATATGATATTTTTAGATATAATGCCGTAGACCATGAGTTAACAGTATATGCACAAGGTATACATATGATTTTTATGAGTTAGCCAGGATTTTAGGCCTAGATCTAGGCCGTTGCGGTATTTAACATCCATCTGGGATTTTTGGGTATTTTATTTGCATGTAGTATAGGAATTTTGGACTACTCAATTGTTCTCCTGTGGGCCCATCTTGATTGCGTTTAGGGTTTCGAGGCCCATTTACCCTTCTTTCCTCTATTCTCACCTATAGGGTCAATTTTAGGACTCGAGTCAATTTCGACTTCAAACGGTCTCAATCCGAGCTTTCCATCTATATTATATTGCATAAACCCATAGGTGGGTCCCACTAGACCATGAGTTGTCAGATTTTAGATCATGCCACATGGCAAGATTTGAGCCATCCACGTCAGCCCTGGCTTCACCATATTATCTTCTTAAATCTTCCACGATCTTTCACGATTTCAAAATTTACAACACCCTTTAGCACCACCACCACTTCGGCTCACCCCTAGCCATTAGACCAGCACCCCTTTGACCGCCTCGTGGCCGGCTTTCCGATCGTACCACTCACGACCACCGGCGCCACCATAATCGTTGCCAATGAGGGAGTTTTTGGAGTCAGTCAACGCCACCGCCACCACCGTTTGGGCCATTTTTCTACTCCGACGAGCCCCCTCCAACCAGTCCGACCACCCCGACGGCTACCCCTTGCCAAGATCTACGGTTTGGGACCAACACCATCCTTCGCCGTGGCTACGATTGCCGCTGGTTATGTCGTCGGACCCGACAGTGATCTGATTATCTATGTGCGTATTTATTTGTTTATTCATTATTATTATTATTTCCTGATTTGGGTGCCATATGTTTAGTTATAGGTTTGTTCGCATTATTTTCTTTATTGGGATGTATTGATGTTATGAGCACACACCACGAGCATGCATCATATAGAGATGTTAGCATTTTACTTAATAGTGGGTTCCAATGTAGGTTTCGGAGTCTGAGCTCGCCGTAGATGTGATGATACACTTGGAGCTCGGACCACAGGTCCATAGGACTCTCCCTCTCTGCTTGACTCCTTGCGTGTTGAGTTTTATCGTGTTTTATACATAGGGCAGCATTGGCGGCGTTTTATCGGATCCCTCCGATGTCGGGCCATTTAGCCATGTTTTCTACTCATGTTTAATAAAACTACAAGGATGTGATCCCTTGTTGGTTTTCGAATTGAAGCTCCAGAAATATATGATACAAGCCTCTTTCCTAAGCCTATTATATAAGTACACGTATTTTTATGGATTTCACAAATAAGAGAGAGTTGTATGGAGATATGTATGAATCACACTAGTACTCATTCAAACCATGAAGTATTGCAGTGTATGATCATACTGCGTAATACAACGTATTTTTGAAATATGTGGCACAAACTTAATTGTTCATTTTGCCACTCGAGTACCGTGGCGGGAGATATGGAAGGTGTTAGGGCGTAAGCATTGTATGTATGTATGAATATGATTATGAGTTGTGCATGCGAGCCAGCAATTGCTTAAATATATTTGCTTACTGCCCAGTGTAAGGCAATTTTAAAGTTTTTCATCAGTTTTTGTGAGTAATAGAATACCCATTTGCCAACTTGTATTAGTTATTTTTTGGTCCAATAACACTCGTTACTAACGTTTTTCATATAATATATGTAGGTCTTACACATCCTGAGTCGGCTTTAGTGAAAGGACGATAAATGCTACACACACTTGAACTCAATATAATTATTTACTTTATTGTTTTTATTTATATTTGATGTGTTTGATGCATATTTAACAATGTCTTCTATTTTCATGACACCAAGAGGGTTGTTTCGATGTATTTCATCAATTGAGTCGTACCGACTGACAACATTAAGCATGACTCGACTCGATCATAACATTTCTAATTCGGTTCATAGGTAACTGAAATCGGGGCGTTACAATAGGAAACTGGCAAATGGGTATTCCATTACCCATGAAAACTTAGGAAACTTTAGAATTGCCTCACACTGGGTGGTAAGCCAACATACTTAAACAAGTGTCAGCTCGCATACACAACATATGTTCATATTCATGCATACAACACTTACGCCCCCACATATTCTATATTTCACCCGCGTGGTACTCGAGTTGCAAAAGGAACTGTTAAGTTGGTGCCACAAATTCTGGAAATGTGTTGCGTTACACAATACCCTCATACACCGCACTACCTCAAGGTTTGAAGGAGTACTAGTGCGGTCCATATATATCTCCATGCCGCTCACTCTCTTATTCATGAAATCCGTAAGAATGCACGTGTAAAACCCACGATTCGAGTCAGGGTTTTATATTCAGAACCGGTTGGGTCGACCGTTATTTTTCGAGTTGAGTCAGTTTCAGGACACGTGTACCAAGCCGACGCCGGTCGCGTGTATTGTAACGACCCAGCCCAAAGTGCAACGTAATGGGCTAAGTCATTTCTTTAAAATGGGTACCCTGAAAGTTAAAGATCTATAGTCCATTCCCACTTATAAATAGGATCTTCTCCCAGTAGGTATTAGATGTGGGACTAAGTTGAGGGATCTCACAATCCACCCACCTTAGGGAATTTCGTCCCCGAAATGCCTATTCTTGGCCCGTTGCTAGCCCCAGCCCACGACCTTTATGGCCCGTGACCGGCAGCCTAGCCAACGTTTCTAATCCAGCCCACCATCTAACACGGAACCAGGTCGGCTCTGATACCATTTGTAACGACCCAGCCCAAAGTCCAACGTAATGGGCTAAGTCATTTCTTTAAAATGGGTACCCTGAAAGTTAAAGATCTATAGTCCATTCCCACTTATAAATAGGATCTTCTCCCAGTAGGTATTAGATGTGGGACTAAGTTGAGGGATCTCACAATATT
>JAURVB010000038.1:0-15996 GCA_033002965.1 Piper betle | reverse complement strand
GTCCACCACCAAGCTTCTTGTTGTTAAGAGCTGGGCCGTAAGCGTTGTTGCTGGGTGGCACGTTGGAAAATGGAAGGAAGAAAAAGAGCGTTCCTGAGAACTGGTTCGCTGCCTTACCCGGATTATCCGTCTTTTCCAATCCAAGTTGTTTGCAAGATTGCCAAGTTCGTGTCCATCGACTGATTGCGTCCGTGCTGAAGCCCATTGGTTCCAGCCCACACTTGACTGTCTAAGTCCAATTACAAGCCCGGTTGGTCGTTCTGTGCAGAGCCCATCAAGCCCATTGTAAGTCCAGGCCACTCAAGCTCAAGGCCAGGCCCAGGCCCATCAGCAGCGACCCAAGCCACATTGCAGCAACGGTGGTTCGGTTCAACTCGGATTTTAAATTGGATTTTATTTAGAGACCTTCCACATTAACGGTATTATTTTGAAGATTTAGGGACAAGAAAGGGACGAACTGAACGCATTAGATTTGGAGTCAAAATTATTAAAGATAAATTTATTTAATGACAACAAAATTTATTATTTTGTATAAAGTATAAAATTAAAAAATAAATAATAGATTATAAATATCAATCTCAACGTAAAGTGATTAAAAATTCGAGTTAACCTTAAAGAATAACGTAAAAAATCTCGTGTATTATTCCTTATTTGTGGTATTTTATTTTTTATTAACTTGTTTTTTTGTTCGGCAAAGGCACCTCGGTCCTACCAAACCCATTCATTTAACCCAAAGCAAAAATTGAATCACAGGGGCGACAATCTCACACCCGAACATTTTAAATAGGATTAATGAAGATGGTTTTTATTCAAAATATGAGATACTTCGATTAATAAGTTGTATGTTTGTGCTAATTAATATTGTTTGAATAAATCTTTTAATGAGGGTGTGGTTCTATATAAATTTAATGTCAATATGACTCCAAAATTAACCGGTACAACTCGGTGAATAATAACCGATAAGATGATAGATCTATGTTTATCTTATTTAATTTAGCAAGGTTAATTGTTTTATCTTATTTACTCTTGTTAGACGAATGAAGTCAATGATGTAAACAAAAAATAATTCATTTGAATCCTTTTTATTTGAGCAACATAGGATTGGGAGTTCATGAAATGTTGATTTTGTAATAATATGAACAAAAATTTTAACTCATTTATACATCGGAATTAATCATTCTAGGCTTCTATCATAATTATAATTATATTATAATTAATGGTAAATGAGGTTGGTTTTAAAAATGTGGTGCTCGATAACATTTCAATATCAAATATATTTATTTATAATGAAGGTAAAATGGTATTTAATTTTCAGACACATACCCTTACGGTGTTGTGGTTTGTAGACATTTAATTTGGTTAAATATTAGATCTGGAAAGTTGTGTTTTGAATTGTTTGTTGATAATAAGAGTAGTTTGTGTGGAATCTAGTTTGTTTGGGTTTAAAAGATAAGTGCTTGGGGTTACTGATGAGCGCATCTGGGGAGGGGCAAATGCCAAAAACATCAAATTTTTGTGGCAATGGGACGTACCTGCTTGATCGAATGAATTATCAGAAAGTTGATGATTTTTAGATTGTAATTATATTATTTTGTTTTTATACATCTAGACGCATATCTGTCTTACCTGGAGGGGAATGAGATGCAGACGTTGAACTCACCAGTTTCAGGGGCATCTGTTGCCTTTATGCCGTCTCCGCTTTTTCTATGGAGATTCAAGGTTGATAACCTTTGCTGCTCAGACTTTCTCGTGTACTTTTGTAAGACTGTTATCTGTTTGCATTGTGTTGCAGTATGTAAATGTGTAACTCTTCTGTGGAATCTCAATTGTGCTTCGTTTTAGGCTGTTTATATTGATTTTTCAAGCTGTTTAGATGTCAACATTGTCGTATGTATTTGCTTCCAGTTGATGCAATGGGATCTGAAAGATACTAGTATCGGGCATATTATCAGATCGAAGAAGGATACATACACAACTATAGTTTTATGAGGATATTTACCATAACATACTTTTCCATTCAGAATTTTTTCCAGTTTTAAACAATTTATTTTAAAACTGGGCATGTTGAACATTTACTCATCTGAAACTACCATCTTTCTTTTATACCTTCTTCATTAGCCATGCTGAGGATCCTCATAGTTTTTTGCAACAAATTGCAGGTGTTGCTATTTTTGTTATGGGGCTTGTGTTGTTGTAAGGTGTGTATTTCATCACTTGAGCTTCAAATATTAATGTTACATGTTTATTGTTTTAGACCAGCTGGGACTCAGTCACGAGAATGGGTGCTGATAAGCGAGACTTGTTTCTTTATGAGGCGTTTTTGTATTACAACCCACTTCTTCTTGTGGTAAAAACTTTGCCTACGTGTACTTATCCGCATTGACCTTTTTTATTAAAGAATACCATATCAATTAGTCTATTATGTATCATGTTTTATGCCAAAATTTTATCCATTTTTATAACTTATTATTTATTTTTTGTCTTAGACCATGATGGTTTGGCTTTGGGGCGTGAATTTGTAGGTTTTAGCCCAGTCATTTGTGAACTATGCAAAAAATTTTGATCTTGATCACAATCATCTTACGCATAGAGAAATATGGAAGGTACCAGCCTTTGCAGTGTCATCATCTATTTAATAAATTTGTGATTTGTTCTTATTTGTGTGGATGTATGCTTGCTCCGTATTTATTTTTTAAATATGCTAATTACATTTTGACACTAGTGTGCCACCTGGATGACTATCATTGTACCAACAAGTATGGCTGCTTATCTCTGCCTCTACACTCACGGAGAAGTGTCGCTAGCAGCCTCGCAGCCAGCGTATTATCTATCTCTTATCTGTCAGTGCCAATGTGCAAGTCATGTTTTAGTTTTATTGTTTATATTGATACATATCTGAGTGGTTCATTCTATTGATTCCTTTTTCTGGTCTCTCGACCACTGGGCACTATCATTCAGGAACATGTCTGGTCTGTGGATTTTTATGATGTGGCGTTAATATTTTTTATACTTATATGTTCTCTGATTTCAGGTGTTCATAATTAGTCAATATGAGGTTCTATTCTTGAACACCATGGGACATTTTTTGTCGTAGGCATTTCCTTGATATTACGTTGACCAAGTTTCCGCATAATTTGTATCTAGAATTGATTTAGTAGAGAATGGTTTTATGAAAGGAGTTATTAGAATTTATATTGGCTATAGTAATATAACTATGAAATGGTTCAAGATTCATGTAGATGAAATTTATGCTGACCATTGGATGTTCTTTCCAAGACTACCTTTTAGAGATACCCATATCGACAAATGAATGGAGACCATATTGAAGAAGTCAATATAACGGATAACCTGTGTTCAGTTTTATTTAGCATAGGCTACCTAGTCTACTTGGATATAATGGTGTCTCTTTTAGTTGGAACATTTTACACAAGGATGAGAATGAAAGTTTGCTATGGCCATATACCTTATAGTTTTAGTTTCTATGTCGATGTTCTGTTGGATAAATTTGATAACCAAGATTTATTTTGAATGCTTGCAGGTGCTTCTTTATGCTGCTGTTTTGATGGTTCTTATATTTCCTTTTGATATTTTCTACCTATCATCACGATATTACCTCCTAAGAACCATGAGGAGGATAATGCTTCCGGTACAGGCATGTTGCTTTTTTATCTTATTGATTTGATTGGAGATTGTGTTGTGGTTGTTACTGTAGCCCTTTGTGAAATTTAATTTCCTTTGTCTTATTTTTAATGGGAGTTCTTTATAATGTAATAAAACTCCGCAGGTCTCGAGCTCGGATAGAGGAGGACGGATGGTGTCAAGAAAGGCACCAACAGTTTTCACATGGGCTCTAGATTAGGATATATGTCCCTGACCCATTGCGGGATAAGGTGGACTCTAGATTAGCAAATTCTCTTATTATCAGTGCTAAAAAAATTTATTTTCATAACAGGCAATAACATTTGCAGATCTTTTCATGGCAGATTTATTTACTTCCATGGCAAAGGTGTGAGTTCTGCTGCATTCTTCTCTTCCTACCTTTTTATTGATCGTTTAATGCATTCTGGAGAGAAAGATTTGTCATTTTTCTAGTTTAATCACATTTTATTTAATTGAAGATGACGGATGTAGCTTTAGAAGCATTTTTATTACAAGAGCAGTCTAGTAAGCAAAAAGTTCGTTCTGATGCTAGTATGTTGAAATTGTGGACGAGACTTTGCAGTAAGTGATTAGGTGTGTATATGGACAGGTTTTCTCGGATTTGGAGCATTCTGCATTTAGAATGGTTCATTGGCAGGGTAGGTTGATGTATTTTGATGTTCCTTTACACGAACAAATATATGCATTTAGAAGTCTAATTGATGGGGCTTTTAATTTAATTTCTACAAGAAAGGTTAGACTCAAAAAGATACATTCTTTGTTGGTTTTGAATAAATCCTTGTAGGTTGCAACAATTGCATGGTTTGAAGCAGATTCAGTGTGTGGCAGCCATTCTGTAGCAATCCCTTTAGTACCAGTCATGCCTTATCTATGCCGCCTCTTCCAATGCCTTAGGCAATACAAGGACACTAACGAGAAAATGTCCCTTTGGAATGGTAATCTCTTTTCCAAAATGGTAGTAGATGCTCAGCTCTTTCTTGCTGGATTGTTACCTTTGATCATCCAATTTGGTTCTTCATTTTCTTGCTGTTTGTTTTTAATGACACCTTTTCTGTTGTTTACAGCTTTAAAATATTCAACGGCTGTTCCAGTTAATTTCCTTTCAGCTCTAAAGAATCATGTCGTCCCTGATAGGTGGGCGAACTTCTATCGTCCTTTGTGGCTTCTTTCAAGTGTCATAAATTCATCTTACTCATCTTATTGGGACATAACCCGTAATTGGGACTTAGGGGTATTACTAACCTTATATATTTTGCCCATTGTGCATTTCTAGCATAGTTGCAAAAATCGGCCAATTCTACTCGGTTAAATAAAAAACTAAGTTAAAATAACGCGGACTTATTTTGACTGAAAATTGTACAAAAAAATCGGCTAATTCTTGACCCGGCGAAAACTAATCCGATTCCAATTTTTCTGATTATGATTTCCAGGATACAATTTCCTTTTATCTAACTCTTTTCTTTGTGCAGTGCATTCTCGAGAACCTTCAAGTTCAGAAATCTGCATCTCTGTTCAGATATTTTTTATGTGCGTCGCTGGGTAGGGTTAGGGTCTTAGGGCTACGCTTTTCGTTTCTTTTTCTTTTCTATTTTTTCTTTCTTTTGGTTGAGGAAATTTATTTTCTTATTTTGGTGCAATGAATGTTGGATTTTGGTAGCCAATGATTCAACATGAATTTGCGTCTATTATTGGGTGATCGGGGAGCATCCTGATCCTGCGGTGCACTTGATCTTATAAGCTGTCGGCCCATCTTCGTCACAATTACTTGACGGCTTTCACCATCACTGCCTTGGAAATGCTTGGCCGATTTCAGTGGGTTTTCTTCCGAGTAGAAAATGAGTGGTACAAGATGACTGCTAAGCCGAATTTGCAAGTATCCATGAGTGACAATCTCCGTGAGGATGAGAGACTACTCGGCTCTCCTAACTACAATGTGTAAACAGTAAACTAGTCAATACTATCAGTGCAAAGGGAAACATCAAGGGGATTAGTGAAACTCGCAATCTCAATTATACTAGTAAATTTGGACCACGAATCTACATTAATTGGTTAGTGAGATTAATATTTTAAGTTTGAATTGTATTTACACAATTTTTATATAGTTTAAAGTTCAACCTAAAAAATACAAGTTTATTAATCAAATTACATACCTCCTACATGTGTAAATCTGGTTTACGGACTTATGAACTTAAAATATAAATGATAGAAGAAATTTATATTATATTTATAACTTAAAACTCACCAACAAGTGTAATTTTATTCACAGTAAATTAATAATAAAATATTATTTATGCTATTGTCAATCTACTTTAACTATGCAAATTAAATGCACAATTTCACTAACTCCCTTTAAATTATTTTATGTGATCATTTTATGCCATCTTCAAGTGTTATGACTTTTGAGCAAGCACTTTATTACAGATAATTTTTCATAATAGCCCCCTTTGCGATGGGCATAGCGAGTGTATTTCCTCCCTAGTATAGAATAATTTTTTTGCAAAAATATTTATTATATTTAATTAGCCGTTGAAATTTAATTAGCAGTTTGCATAAATAATGAACTAGAAGTGAATCCATTTAAGCACCATAAAGCCAAACACTTCCTGTCAAGATGATTACTAGCACATTTTCACGTCAACACCACAAGTCCACGAGTGCCTCTTTTCTGGAACTGAAAATCGAAAACGTCAACTTCTTATTATCAATTCTAATAAAGTCGCTCCAAAACAATGGAAGTCAATAAGCTTCCACTTCATGGAAAGTCGTAAACGAAGACAAACATAGTACAGTAACAATGTATGATCTGTTTGCAAGGTTCATGCTTGGCGCAGAGTCAAATACCAATAGACGGAAGAAGTGCAAAAGCAGGTAGAAATCACAGAAGAGAATCCTTGTGTTTGGCCTGAGCTAGCAATTCTTCTCTTACTCGCTTGATTTCAGCCTCCTTTTCCAATCTCTCTTGCTGTAGAAGGAAATATGATGGATTAGATCAGGCTAACAGGATATCCAACAATTAACATTCAAATATGCCTAATCACGAGTTGAAAACAAAATCAAGTACTATAGAATGTAAATCAAAATATGATAAAAGCTCAAAATATTTGCACCCAAAGGGCAATACTAGCAGTTTCTTTTTTATTTTCCTGAAAACAGAACCCTCGACACTAGTAATTCTTAAAATTTGATGAACATTTTTATATTAATATTCATCATCCCCTCAAAGAATTCACAAAACCCTTGTTCAAACATCCTATCTCAAATTTATGCCGGAAGCATAAATTCTATTCAGTCATAGCTCAAATTGTGCAAATCCATGTCTTGCCATATTTTCTTTTTCTCTGCCCTCTTTTGCATGTTACAAAAATGTAACCAAATCTCTTTACAATCATATTTGGGGTTTATGTTACCCATGCCCCAACCACCAAAAATCTCAATTGGCACCACTCCCAAATGCCATACTACTAAAACCACATCTTGCCACATGTCCATCATGAAGGAAAAGAAATGAGGCAACGAATCTTCTTGTGGCAATTACTTGAAAGTACTCATGCAGCCAAACTACCAAACAAGTCATTGGATTGGAATTAACATGCAACAAAGTTAACAAAATTATATCCTGGATATGTCAGGAACTGCAAAAAAACCTGGTTGAGGAATTAGCCTAAAGGAAATTAATAGAATATTTTCTATACAGATGTGAAGCTCGGTAAACAACTTATCCAACAATTGTTTATCATACTGTAAAGGATTCCAAAAAACTGGTACCATTTGGTGATTAAGAAAAGATAATTAATATACCAGCTCGGATTGGATGATCAAGTTAATCAGCGATTATGTTACGTGACCCCACATTGCCCGGTCAAAGAGAAAATTTAAGCGTAATGCTTAAGTTGTTTGTTATAAGAGGAGACGAGCTTATGCAGCTCCAACATCAAAACATTATTATACCACCAATTCTGATATCTTCAAATGAAAACAATACAATGACGCCTTAACAAAACTACAGATATCCCAAAAAATCCAGTCTTTAACAGCCAACACAACATATAAATCTTATCTATTGCAAGATCATACGTTCAATTTTACGAAGACCGAGCAAAAAAGCTAAACGGAAACGGAAACAGAAAAACTAGGGAGTAGGCGGTGGGTAAAAGGAAGCACCTTTTCGTCCTGGTGGAGGGCGATCCAGACGTGGACCTTCTCCATTGATTGCCAGAATAAGAACGCCCCGAACGTCATCGCAAAGTACGTCGCCACCCTCACCATCTCCTCTCCGGCCGCCGCCGCCGCCGATCGGAGTTGAAAGAGGAGTAGATCGGATAGGGAAGAAGGTGAGCCGCAAATGATTAGATGGGCCGAATGGGCCCTCGCACTCTCCGTCACGGCCCAGTATATATTAACACGGCCCAGGCCCATAACGAAATATATGGTGAATCAAACTGTGGTTTTAATTGTTCTTTCCAAATGTCCATGATTGTTGATTAATAGCTGGTTGATTTAGATATTGTTAGGAAACTAGCAAGGTTTGTTTAGAAGAGTGCTTAGCATCTGTTGTTGAAAGATAACTGACTACTGTTGTTTTTTTAATTATTTAGATAAATTACTCTTATTATCCAATGCTCGTGTAAATTTTATCTTATATAAAAATATCAGCTGTTGCTGCAACCTTCTTTTGTTTAATTGAATAAATTAGAGGAGATTAAATGAGTGTGAGCAGTAGCACAGTAGTTGTTGCACCTCATGATCGTTGGGGTTTGTTGGAATTTAACCCTTTTCTTAGAGTGTACTTCACTCCCGGGACTGGATAGTGCATGCATTGATGCATATATATCAAAGCTAAATAGACATGACCATGTGGTCCATTTCTCTTTTCGAGAGCCATGCTTCTTCTTGGCCAACATTCCCTCCAATTCTCGCATCCCCAGATTCCTGACTCCACACAGTTTTACCCATGTAATTTGACTCTAGGAACATTAGTGTATTAGACTATATTATTAGTGGTCGGAGTGGACGCGAGTGTGTGCGGTTGTGCTCAAGGCCAATAAGCCGGGCTAGCTTTGCCTCAACTATTGATTATATGTAGATAAGTTAAAGTTGAGACAAGCCTAATCTCTAACTTAATGGGACGATTAATTTTTCTGAATTCTAATTCAATAACAAGCAGGACCCATAAATAGCTTGTCTCGCATCGATTACACGTATTTATGTTTTGTTATTAATAAAAAATAATTTTATGACATCTAGCTTGAGAGATTATGGATGACACTGAGCCTAATCTTGAGTCAAATTCGTCGGCATGGTATCATCATCGTCGATCACCATTCAATTACATACCTTGATCTAATAATGAAAAAGGCGGGCCTAAGTTCAAGTATGGGTCCCAAATCGGTCGTGTGGGCCCGATTATGACCCGACCAGCACCACGCCTACATCATGTGATTAATTGAGACCTGCGCCCACGCCCGTAGATCGGGCCCCGCTTCCTCACTAATTTGGAGTCCATTCGTACGAAATTGGCCAATCGCTAACTGCCACCTGTTTCTCCTCTTTCTGGTGACAATTACCATCCCAAAATCAGACCTATGCGTTGATGTGGGCCATGTCGATTGAAAGGGAAGCCTCTGTGGGCCCGGATGCCTCGTCCATTTATAATCCTTCGCGGACAATGCACTTCTCATCCCCGAGTCGTTTTCCTTCGTCTTTTTCCATTTTTTTATCTTATTCTATTGGCATCAAATAATTAGCATTTTCTTTCAAAAAATATATAATAATTCACATTTAAAACTAAAAGATATAATAAAAAAGTTCCAATGGCATCGGAAGAAAAAATACCGATGAATATTTGAAAAGTTTTACCAATCTACAATGTATTATTGTATGCAAGAATATAAAAAAAATGAAATAAAATAAAACTTGAAATATAATATGATATTATAATTATTTTTAATATCAAAAACGAAAAAAAATGAAAGAATCACTCGGTTACGCAAATGTTTTTTTAAACTGATTGTACATGGATAGGACTTTTCACGTAAAAAAATTTTATGTGATTTTATTTTATTAATTAAATTACACAATTACCCGTTTGTAATAAACAGTCACACAATTATAATAAAGATAATACCTATTTTTAAATAAAAGTTACAACTCTTAGTAAATGATTTCGATTATTTGTATAAAATAATTTTATGTAATATTATTTTATTGGTTAGATTTGATTTTGGCCTCATTTGATCAACCATTTCTATAAATTAGGAAGGATTTTTGTATAATGGGTTAATTTATTATATTGCACAAAATAAAATATAAAAAAACAAACGCAAAAAGACCATAGTCCAATCACATTAAAAAATTAACATGGAAACAAGATACATCACTATCATAAAAACAATAAAATAAAAAAAAAAAAGATAGCAAGAAGTCCCCCGCTTCCATGTTATCTTCCTTTCCTCTCTTTGATAAGAAAAAAATAAAGGCAACACCTTTCCTCTCTGCACCCTCTTCCTCACTCCGCACTCCCCAGCCACAAGCTAGGGATTCGAGAAATCGACCGTAGCCCAACACCCAGCAGGCCCCCAACCCCCCCATTGCCGAAGCTTCAAGCTCGCCCGAGATCGAACGGCGGAGAAAGGTGGGATCTTGGCGAGGTTGGGGAGATGGGAGGCGTGACCTCGTCCATGGCGGCGAAATTCGCCTTCTTCCCGCCGAACCCGCCGTCGTACAAGCTGGTGCAGGACGACGTGCTGGGGCTTCTCACCCTGAGCTGCTTCCCGCACCGGGAGAACGTGGAGGTGCTCAAGCTGCCGACCCGGCGGGGGACGGAGATCGTCGCCGTGTACGTCCGGAATCCGATGGCGACCTCGACGCTGCTGTACTCGCACGGGAACGCGGCGGATGTTGGGCAGATGTACGAGCTGTTCGTCGAGCTCAGCATTCATTTGAGGGTCAATCTCATGGGGTTGGTGTTGCTTGTTCTTCTTTTTTTGTTGTCAGTTCTTGTCTAAATTTTACTATATATATAATATATTATATATATCCGAGAATTGATGGATCGGTGAAAGTTGCATAAATTTCATTGCGGTTATTCAGCAAATGCTAAAATATCAGAATTCAGGCGTGATCGAGGTGCAATATCGCATTTTAGTGCGTGCAAATATTTGGTTGAATCTCTCAGTGCAACTTAGATTTGAATTACACCTTTTTTTAAAAAAAAAGTGTTCCTTTGAAATTATGCGCTCGCTTGTCTCAAATTCAGGCTGAAAGTGACCAAGGTGGTTTTTGGTACTTTCAAAAGTGTATTTAGTTGGTTGAATCTTTCAACGCAACTTAGGTTTTTACTACTCCTATTCTTTAAATCTGAGGGATGGCTTTAACTTTTACCCTTTACACTTATTTTTTGTGCATTTATCCAAAAAGTCAGATCAATATCAATATTCTTGTCCGACGTTCCTTAACGATTAATAAAACTTCGTGTAGGTATGATTATTCTGGATATGGACAGTCGACTGGAAAGGTCAGTCCATAACTCACCGAGATTTCTTATATCCGAAAAAGCAATGTAAAATGGGTAGGTGCACAATGATCTACTGCTTTGATTATTCACTCTTATTTTGTTTTTGATAGCCAAGTGAGCAAAACACTTATGCTGATATTGAAGCCGCTTACAAATGTCTTCAAGAGAATTATGGTGTTAAAGGGGAAGAAATTATCCTATATGGCCAATCTGTAGGTAGTGGTCCCACTTTGGATCTTGCAATGCGCTTGCCACAACTTAGAGCAGTGGTTCTGCATAGCCCTATCCTTTCAGGTTTAAGGGTTATGTATCCAGTGAAACGTACTTACTGGTTTGACATTTATAAGGTAATGTTCTTTGACTTGGCTTTGTATACATTATTATGGATTTTTGGATGGAGTTAATTCTTTGTTTGGTTTTTGTTGCAGAACATTGACAAAATTCCTGTCGTTAATTGCCCTGTACTGATTATTCACGTGAGTATGATTTTCATTTGCATTATTTTATACATCTGCAGAAAGGTGTCATGAGTGTACAGCATATGAACCTCTGATGAATCTTAGCACCTGTTATTGTCATTGTTGTTAAAAGGAAGCTGATGATAAAGTCATGAAAGTCATGAACCTCTTATGTAGAGTCATGTTAAATAAATTGAAAATTAGGTACTTCTTACTTATTGTATTCTTCTTCTTCCACCTGGTAACCAAAGGGTGTCGGGGACATGGACCTTAAACTAGGATGCATTCAATTACAAACGACAAAATTTTTAATGGCCGGATGCCCTTCTTAATGCCAATACTCCTCATTTGTCTGGGCTTGGGGATTTGCTTCTTGCTTATTGGCTTAGGTGTAAATTCACTTGAATGTTATGCTAGTTAGTTCTCTTCTGTTACCCATGTATAAGCCGGTCTGTATCCTTTCTATAGGTCTGAAGTTTCTAAACCTACATAATTTGCTAATTTATTGTGGATGAGAGGGAACTTTCTTATTAGATCTTATGTGCAAAAGGATGTCAAATCTTGCAGGATATTATTTTCTTTTTCAGTAAAAGGAATTATAACACTTTAACAAGAATTATGACTTGGAAGCTTTTATTACTTATATTATTTTAAGGAAAAGTCATTATTGTCTTCTGACAATGATAACTTTCCAGGGTGTTAAATATATAATGATTGCATGCAAGGTATTATTCATGATTTTTATATTAAGTTTCAACTCAGCGACTTAGTATTTGCCCCTGTAGAAATGCATCTGCTTTAGATCTTTGACTGTCATTAGGAGAAGAAACTCAAGTTTCATGTAGGTTGGTTTGGTTTGGGTGCCAAATTTTTGGTGTCTAGCTAATTGTTGTTAGTAATAAACAAAACAAGACATGAATAGGACTACTACTGAAACAACGCATTTGAATAATTATAAACATTCTTATTAGTCTGTAGTGCAAGTAGGATGCCTTGTGTGCTAGATGTGGGCTGCCCTTAACTTCTGAAATGTCGAGACATAAATTACAATTAATGTTCAGCACCCACCCAAATCTCTGATGTGCTTATACAATATATATGATTGTCGACATTTTCATGCAATGTACTGCTTTTTATGTGCAGGGAACCGCTGATGATGTTGTGGACTGGTCTCATGGTAAACAGCTATGGGAACTTTGCAAAGAAAAATATGAGCCGTTGTGGCTTAAAGGTGGGAAACATTGTGACTTGGAGCTTTTTCCTGAGTACATTAGACATCTGAAGAAGTTCATAGCCACAGTTGAGAAATCACCTTCTCAGAGGCACAGTTCAAGAAGAAGCACTGATCGATATGAACCCTCGAGGAAGAGCACTGATTGCTTTGAACCTCCAAGGAAAAGCATTGATCGAAGGGAGAAACCTAGGAAGAGTGTGGACAAGAGTGAGAAGCTGAAAGGCAATGACAAACTAGATAAGTTGAGAATTTCTTTCGATCATTTGGAGAAGTCACGGAGAAGTGTAGATTGTCATGAAAAGTCAAGGAAATTAACTGACCAGATGGAGAGGGCTCGGAAAAGCGTTGATCGGTTAGATAGAATAAGAGCAGGGTAACATACATAAATTCAAACTCTAATGTCAAGTCATTGGGTGGGCTTTTATATATCTTGTGTACTCTTAGAAGGTTTGAGCAAGGAAAAATAGTGGGTGAATTTATGTGGAAAAGCTTGTTGATGGGAAATTATGTAACATTTTCTTTGTGGTTTGTCTTCTATCTTCTATCCGATCAAACCTTACCTCTCCCAGCATGCACTCGTGTATATTTATCAGGTATCAAGGAAATGCATGTAGGCGCTAGTTGACATCTATTTGCAGATACAATAGATTGAGGACCTCGATAACCCAAGAATTAACTGTTCAAAGGGTATACATTTGATATTGAGTTTGATCGATGGTTTAGTATCTAGAGCTTATATTTTTGTATTACCCATATACTCATCTATCTGCCTCCTGCCATGATTTTCATATGATTCATACAGTAAGGTCGCCCTCTTTTAAGTGCTCATGGTTAGACAAATATCGCAAATGTAACAGCCAACCGAAATGCTTTTAATTCCTTATTTAAAAAATAAAAGATATTTTATAGGTCTCCGCTAGCTTAAACAGTACTTGTTGGCATCCATACTTGAAGATAAGTTTTTTATTTTATTTATATTTTATTAAACATATTTAATTTCTTCAGTATTGAACTTCAATCATATATTAATCAATCGTCGTAGTATGAATACGAATGCTACGTAGCATAAGCATATATGGTCTGGTAGACCACCCACTTGTTGACATAATGTATTCTCTAAATGGTACATCAACAAGTTAGGTAAGAGTGGTTCAAATAAAAAAAGGTCTAATAATGATATCATGACATAGATGAAGTCGACCTGATAGTATATATATGCATGAACGTTGTGAGCTCTTACTCAAATATCAAACGTTAGCTCTAGAAAAGAAAAAAATATTATGTATACAATATTAGATTTGAGTATTCGAGTAGTTGAATTTCTAAGAAAAGGGATTGAAGTCCTATCCGACAACTTGATAATAAAGTAAGTTGAGATGATTAAAAGTGATTAGTCCAAAGTTCATTCGTGAAGCATCTGTGCTTTGCCTAAACGAAACTTCATTTGTACTCCATTGCCGGAAATTATTATTGGGTTAAGAGGCCACCACTGTTTGTATGAATTGAGCTGTCTTAACCACATTGAATAATTAATTGAGTTAATAGCTAATATATACATATATATAGTTTTATCCGAATTTTTATCTAATTATCTATAGTATCAATCAGAGCTTCCAATGACAAAATATGATATTGGATTGTAGCTTTAGTATCGTTGTCCGCTACTTCTCTGAGATAAACCGTTCGAGAATAAATATATGATCTGATGCTAACAAACAATTGGGACTTATATGTGACGCGTAGCTTTTTTATTATTTGCTAATTTGATAAAAAGAGAGAAAACCAACTCCATTATTGCTAGGAATAATTTTTTTAGAAAGTTTTTTCATTGGATTCTAGAAGACGTTGGGTAGGATATCTCATTAATGTATGTTTAACTTTCCATCTATATATACGCAACCGGTGTACGGTAGTTATCAATTACACCATTTTGACATTGCTTAAAAATGTAGTATTACCATTTTTGAAATGAGATAGAGAGTAATAATTTTCTATAATAATACTTAATAATTGATGAATTTTTAAAATTTTCATTGAAGGTATTTAATAGAGAGTGAACTGTAATTTCCTGATTAGATCTTACAGCTGGTTATAATTTCCCATGAAACTATCTTAGGTCCTATCAAAGAAAATGGTAAGTAATCCATGTCTCTATTTAGTTATTATGGAAGATACACCGTTCACTTTTTATCGGTATTTGGATTGAAAAAACGATTCATATACGGAAGAAATAATAAAAAAATTAAAAAGACAAATGTAAGGATGAAAGGTGTAACATAGTTCCCTGCCGTCAGTTGAAGGGTAGGGCTGTTAAACGAAGGAGCGAACCAAGTTCGAACATAAGCTCGAGATTGAACGAAAAAAGATTGAACAAACATAAGCTTGAGATTGAATGAAAAGAGACTAAACGAAAAGGTGTAACAGAGTTCCCTACCGTCAGTTGAAGTATAAGGTTGCTAAACAAGCGAGCGAGCCAAGTTCGAATATAAGCTCGAGATTGAAACATACATACTCGAGCTCGACTCAAATATTTTGGTGTTAAATTGTTTAATTCTGACGAGCTCAAACCCGCCTCATTCGAGGGCTCGATTATAAAGTTGAAAGGGATTGAACTCACGAACCTCTAAAAGGTCAACTTAAATACCTACCATCTAAGCTATCTCACTACTTTGTTATTATATTATATATAAATAAATATAACTAGTTGTAATTAAACATATTAGTACATATATAAATATAAAGAATGTATTATTATATTATTTTTTTGAATCTAACTATGAGTCGAATTTGAGTTATAATCGAGTCGAGTCGAATACTACTTAGCTCAAACTCGGCTCGAAAGATTCAAGTTCGAGCTCGAATATTTAAATGTCGAGTTTCGAGTCAAGTTGTACCGAACCGAACATCAAATGCACATGAGTTAGTTCGCTCAATTAACAACCCTATTGATGGGATCCATGGCTCCCATTTAAGTGGTCTAACTACGTATGGCCCATTGACCACCACCATATAAATATAAATGTCAATTTTTCATTTTTCCTAGTTAACACATGCACATATTAAATTAAATTATATTATATTAAAATTATGTAACACCCTCTACTTAGAAGTCCATCTATCCTTGTGGACTG
>JAURVB010000037.1:0-45665 GCA_033002965.1 Piper betle | reverse complement strand
ATTGCCTCTCTGTTTGACTCCTTCTATGTTGAGTTTAATCATGTTTTATACGTTGGACGACATCGAGGGAGTTTTATTGCATCAATCGGCAATTTATCTGTATTTACTACGTATGTTTAATAAAACTATGAGGATGAGATCCCTTGTTGGTTTATGAATTGAAGCTCCAAAAATGTATGATATAGGCCTCGTCCCTAAGCCTATTATATAAGTACACGCATTTTTATGGATTTCACAAATAAGCAAATGAGTGCTACAGAGATATGTATGGGCCACAGTAGTACTCCTTCAAACCATGAAGTAGTGCAGTGTGGTACTGCGTAATGCAGCACATTTCTGAAATTTGTGGCACTAACATAACTATTCCTTTTACCACTCGAGTACTATGGCAGGTGATATGGCAGATATTAGGGCATAAGCATTATATGTATGAATATGATTATGAGTTGTGAATGTGAGCCGGCACTTGCTTAACTATGTTTGCTTACCGCCCAGTGTAAGGCATTCTTGAAGTTTTATAAGTTTTTGTGGGTAATGGCATACCCATTTACTAGTTTATATTAGTTATTTTTTTAACCAGTAATACTTGTTACTGATGTTTTTATACTTGTCACCACATTCATCCTTCCTTGGGACATGGTGCACATTGTGGATAGAGTCATAGGAGATGACACTAGTAGGGAGCTTGGAGTATGGAGAAAAACGGATAGTTTCGTGGCATATGAGCATGGACAATCGAGTGTTTTAAATAGATCCATTAGGCATAGTCCGAGGTCTACAGTAGGGAACAGAGACCTTCAGGCAGATGCCTCTGGAAAAAGGATGTGGCTATGATAGTGGAGTCACTCAAGTACTTGGAGCACATATGAGAGTTTGGACAGGTTACTTGAGATGGATCACTTTTAGGAGATAGCAGCGGATGAGGATGAGTAGCAAGGTGGATCTACAGTCCCATGGACACTTAACCGCCTCCACTTCTTCCACTATTGTATGTCTATCGTAATAGTATTATTGGCCACTCTTCAATAGATAGAGGCATGAACACATTGAAAATGGCGAGATTACCTTTGACCGCAGATTTAGATGGTTGACCGGATTTCACTCGATCTATGAAGGCCAGATTAGTGACTGCTGTTGAGATCCGGTCAATGTTTGTATGAGCACTCACTCTAGATTTTAGTTGATACGTGTAGACTAAGCATTGGATCACCATTGTACATGTCAGAGACGAACACATGGTTGGATAGCCTAAATGGAGCTGATAGTAGCTTCCTTTGATGAGATGAACACATGGAGGAAGACATGTCAGAGATAGTAGTGGGTTCACAAAGTACATGATGAGAATCAGATCTTCAACAACTGAGTTGCACAACTGCTGTCCAAGATGCACAACCACCATTCATAAGACTCTCTATAAAACCCGCAATCCAAGTCAGGCTTTTATGCTTATAAACTGATCGGTTCAGACATCGGTTCAGACATCGGTTCGAGTCGAGTTAATTTCTAAACACGTGTACTGAGTCGACGCTGGTCACGTGTATGAGCCATGAGGGTAATACAACATAAATGAATGAGGTATCTGAATATATGAGAGTATGCAAGTTTTTTTTAATTTTACACATAGTGGATCGTAGAATTAGTTTTAGGTCGTTTACTGCATCAGGAACCATTATGGGGCAGTTTGGGTGGGCTAATAGTTACAGAGCATGTCATTGTCATGTTATAGTGTGTGATATAATTTATGGAATTTTTCCCTATTGTTCTATATTTTTTGGGAATTATTACGAGCTAGTTATTATTCTTAAGTCGAGACGGAGTCAAGTCAAGTCTTATTTATGATATTGCCACTGACCACCCCCGACCCTTTTTTCTTTCCCCGACAAACCCTTGCAGTGTCGCCACCACTGAAGCCGGCCTACAGCCGATCATCGCTACCAGGCCCCGCCGCGGCATTGCTGTGCCACCCAAGCTCCCCGGCCATTGTCGGGCCTCCACGACGTGGGATCGCCACGCCTAGTGCTGCACCCGTATTCCACTTGTGTCACCGATTCTACCACTGGCAACTATTGTCATTGCCATCTACTGGTCTCCTCGACACGTTCAGCGGAGCACATCCAGTAGAACCCGGTTGAACTTTAGAAGCCGACGAGCACTGACTTCAAGCTCCAAGATGCACAATGAAACCCTAGCCATCGCTGATTGTCGACGACGAGAGGTATAATTACCTCCGTGTTAATTATTTAAAATTGATGATTATCAGCACAGTATGCTAGGATTGAATAATTGATGTGATTAATGCCTAATTACGGATGAAGTGATAAGTGGCAAGATTTGATTAATTGTGAATGAATAGTAAGTGATCTAATGAGGTAAATTAAGTTTGAGCATGATAATTGACCACGACATAACTTATAAAATACAATAAAATTGGTATGAATAGAATGAGTTAGAATAATTTTCACATTTATGATTATTTAACTATTGATGGATGTTTGTATTGTAAGTGTATTGATGATGACAAGTTTGATGCATCATTCAGTTAGCGGGTTTTAGCTTCTAGATTTGATGTGCAGGTACAGAGTAGGATCTCGCTGCCTAGGTGCGAGGACACGCTTGGAGCTTCTACCAGGTCCATGTAGACTCGTCTATGTTTTTATGCTCTATCTATTGTATGTTTGTTTTATTGCCAGCAGGACGGGTTAAGTGGCATTTTATCGGATCTCACTTCACTCGAATCATTTAGCCAAATAGTTTTCCAGATTAATAAACCCTCGAGGATGATTTCAAAAACAAGACCACCACAAGTTGCCTTTGGGCCAATTATATGAATCCCTTCCCAGGCCAATATTTATAATTTTATCGAGTTTTTAGTGAGACGAAAGATGGAGAAACTGACTTGCACATACCATGAGCGGATGCCGTGACAGTCAAAGCGGGCTTTGGATTAGTGAGTGGATTGTTCCATTCCTGAGGGAGTCTGACAACTCCGCACTTGAGTTCCTCAGACCCTGTTTAGTATAGTGCATTCTGGACTTGTGGTTCAAAGGGTACTAAAGGTGACTGCCTAAGAGTACTCGGCATTCACGCTCAAGGCCAAGAGAACTATAGAGGAAAGGAGAGGGCTTAGGATATGCATGTAGTTCTGATGGACCAAAAGAGGCATCAACAAAGCTAACAGTTTGGGATGCTACTATGTCTACAACCCAGTGCCTCCTCAGTAGGTGCCCTTTAGGGACTTCACAAAAAGTATACGGGTGTTTTATTTTAGATGAGAGTTTGCTCTCATATCCCGTTTGTTATAGTTATATTTTCGACTAGTAATGCTTGTTACTGATGTGTTTTTATACTATATGTAGGTGATAACCATGAGATGGAGTGCCAGCCTGGACGAAGCAACAATGATGTTTCTTGCACACACATATCAATCGATAGAGTGGTTAATATTTTGTTTACGATGTTATTATATTAAGAATGTTGTGATTCAATGTTAAGACATGATGAATTGCTGTGATTAAGTGCCACGACATGATGATATGATGTGAAATGTGAATAGATTGCACAGGTGGGTTGAGATCCAAGCTTTAGAGAGCTTCAGAATGAGTATATAGTAAATTAGATTCTATGTGAATGAAATGGTTGATATGTGCATATATGTTTGTGTATAATATTTTGACAAGGTGGGTCCTAATTGAACTTTTAGGGGAGACTCTATCCGTTTTGTTTTTAAATTTTTTATTGATTTTTATCGTAATTGTATTGGTGTGTAAATTAGTTTGCATGTCATCCATATAGTATCATGTTAGGGTTTTGTGCATTCATCCATGCATGGCGAGTCGTATATTCATCTTAAGACATCGAGATTAGATTCGCATGAGTTGGGTTCGGGTTGTTCAACCTAACCAGGGCCTATAACATGCCAGTTCGATTCTCTAGCGTGAACCAGATTTAGGGTGTTACAGAATTGGTATCAGAGCCACTTTTGGTCAATTAAGATGAAAGATACATTTATAGGTGATGTGCGTGCAAATGCTACTCCGAGTCAAGTTCATTTTCTTTACATGAAGATTTTATTTTATCATAAGTTGCATAACAGTGTATTCAGGACTTGATCAGAAATATGTAGAATTGGCCTTAGTTGAGTTGACTAGTTATTTTTATGGATTTTTATCAATATATCAGTCTGTGAAGAGGGCATGTTGTAGTGCTATCCAAGGTAGAATGGGTGTAAGATCACATCTTATACCAGATCTGGATGTTAGCAGATGTCAGTAGGAATCTGACAGTAATGTCGTGATGGGCTTAGAGACCCACCAGTTTTGCCATTGCATAAGAGATTTGGATGAGGGCCGGTCAGTGATTGCCATTTGAGGGCCAGTCATCACTAATAGAAGCAGTCACTCTAGATTTCAGGAGATTAGTATGGGTTTATCATAGGTTCACCATAGTATGTGTCTCCACCATGATTTGGAACTCTTTAGATCAAACATGCATGGTGGGACAACCTGAGCCATGTTGTTAGCTGCCAAGATATGCCAGAGACAGTAGTGGATTTATAATGTATATGTCTAGGATCAGATTTTTAGCACCTAGTCAACACTATTGCCGACCAAGCGCACGATTGCTGACTGAGTGCACAACCGCCGACCGAGTTGCACAACCACCGTCCAAGGTGCACAACCGCCATCCGAGATGCACTACCATCAACCGAGTATGCACTACTGCCGTCAGTCTATTGCTTAACCGCCGACTGAGTGGAGCAGGTAGAGCTTAAGCCATGGCCAAGTTGTTGTCTCGCCCCACATGAGGACATCTACATGAAGCATTTTGAGCCTTTCCAGGCGACTACATGCCACAACTTTCAAAGTTAAGTAGGGCCAGAATTTGAGGAACAAGATATAGCTACAATGGCATCAGTAGAATAAAATAGAGTTAGAAAAACTGACGTTATTCTGATGATATGGCATAGGATCTAACTTCACCAGCTCTCTTGCAATCATTGTCTTGACCTGACACCCTTGGGTTAGATGGATTGTAATGACCCACCCAAATCAGACCGGGTGTTACTTAAAAATATAGGTAATGTAAATTTAACATTCTAGAACATGAATTAAAATACATCAAATAAGTCTCGCAACATATAATATGAATCATAACAATAAATCATGTTCTCTAAAATATAAAATAACCGTTCTACAGTCTCGGACGTCCTATAATATGAATACCCAACTTCCAACTCAATGCGTTGGCTACCACATTCGCTTTCCCTGTATGGTATAAGATTTGGAAGTCGTAGTCCTTCAAATATTCTATCCACCGGCTCTGTCGAAGGTTAACGTTATTCTGGGTGAAGTTATACTTCAAACTCTTGTGGTCAGTGAAGACTTCGAACTGAGCTCCATACAAGTAGTGTCTCCAAATCTTCAGGGCAAAAACCACTATTGCCAGTTCCAAGTCATGGGTTGCATAATTTTGCTCATGAATCTTCAATTGATAAGAGGCATAGACCACCACCTTACCTTCTTGCATAAAGACGCATCCTAAACCCAACTGAGACGCATTACTGAAGACTACGAATCCTTCATTACCATTTGGCAGGGTCAAGAGTGATGTAGTTGTTAAACTCTTCTTTAGAGACTGGAAACTCTCCTCACACTGACTACTCCATTCAAACTTTTCTACCTTCCTTGTGAGTTTGTTTATCGGCGATGCTACTAAGGAGAAGTCTTTAATGAATTTCCTATAGTAACCCTCTAAACCAAGGAAGCTTCTGATATCAGTGATTGGTTTAGGTTGTGGCCAATTAGTGACTTCTTTCACTTTTGATGGATCCACTGCAAATCAAGTCTTTGAGACAATAAGACCAAGGAAATTTACCTCCGTCAACTAGAAGTCACATTTTGAGAGCTTGGCAAACACTTGATTTTCTCTTAGAACTTGAAGAGTAATGGATAGGTGCTTCACATGCTCTTCTTCATTATTTGAATAAACTAGAATGTCGTCCACAAACAAGATAATAAACTTGTCCAGGTGTGCGTGGAATACTGTGTTCATTAGTGACATAAAGGCCGCTGGTGCATTTGTCAGACCAAAAGGCATGACCAGAAACTCATAATGTCCATATATGTCTGACTCCTTTACTCGCAACTCGTGATAACCATAACACAAGACTATCTTAGAAAATACTCTGACTGTTTTTAGTTGATTAAACAAGTCATCAATCCTCGGTAGGGGGTACTAATTCTTGACAGTCACTTGATTGATTTTTAGATTGTCAATACACAGCCGAAGTGATCCATCTTTCTTCTTCACAAAAGGAACAGGGGCTCCCCAGCGTGAAGTACTAGGTCATATGAAGCCTACCTGCAACAACACTACTAGTTGACTATTTAACTCCTTGAGTTCTACTGGAGCCATGTAGTATGGTGCTTTAGAAATTGGTGTTGTTCCAGGTGCTAGGTCAATGGCAAACTCCACTGCCCGCTTAGGAGGTAATCCCGGAAATTCCTCTGGGAATACATCGGGAAACTCTGCTACCACAGGAATCATGGACAACTCTTTTGGTTTTGACTTAGACTCAACTAATTTAGCCAAAAAGACTTTACAACCCTCACTAGACAATGGGCAGTCAAGTTGTTTGGTTAGGATAGCTGCCACCAATTCTGCCCACATGTGGAAGAAATCTCACGTCGATGGAATGTAGTTTTTTCCATGGATTTCCACCAATAAGATGCTTCCACTTGAAGCATGCATGTTGACAATCTCACTTGATGGCGATGGGGCACAGACAGAGCCCTAAACACTTTTTCAGTAATGTCTATCTAGCTCTCTGCCTTCATTGGATCGATCCCTCCAATAAATACCTCAGCTCCATTCTTCCTAAATTTTTCAACAGTGTCGCGGTCACTATCATCAATTACTGGCTGCACCACTTGTCGGACTACCGGTGGCACTGGGTTTGGACATTCCCCTTGCTCGCCCGGGTCTGCTAACCCTACCCACCCTTGGGCATTCCCTCACCACCATCTGGGGTGATTCTGGGACAATATTTTGAACAACAGAATTTGTATTTTCTGAAGCCTGTGCCAGTCCCTGGCGGTTAAGATCTGGGCCAATACATTCTCGGTGTTCGCATTGGGAGGAGTAACTCAGCTTGACTATCTACGAGTGCCTGCCATCTAAAACGTCGAACCATCATGGTTCATTGGTTTTTTTTCTTTAAGTTATGACTTAGGTTTCTTAGCTAATGAATTTTTCAATTAATAACACAACACGGTGGGAAAAGATAATTATTGGACTTTTCAATCTTAGAACACAGTGGCAAGAGTTGGTCGGAGAGACACCGCAATGGCATGGCAGGGCTGGGCAGCGATGATTGACGGTGGCCGGAGACGATCGCCAGCGGTGGCTGGATGGCAGCTGCAGTCACGAACAGAGGATGGCATCAGGGAAGAAGAAGAGGAAGAAAATTCCCTCACCTGGCAAACTTCTAAATAATGCTTGGCTCGACATAACTCGAGTTAAATAATAATACCAACTCGTAATAAATCTTTAACAATAATCATTTTAATAGGTTATTAAACTATAGTCGAGTAACAATCACAAAGGTCAAGCCTAAATAGTATAATGAAAATAAATAAAGTTCAAAACTTAATTGAGTCGAACAATTTAAAATAATTGTACTAATAATATTTAAGAATTAAAATAACACAAATTATTCTAAAAAATTTAATCGAATAACATAATTAATTAAATTGTTATAAATAATATTGTGATAAAAAAATTATAACCGTAAATTAAATCATCAAGATCGGGGTTAAGTAATTGTCACCTCAAAGGGAAATTAAATACTTGTTTATTAGTTAATAATTATTTCATCAATTGTTAAGTATTAATTATGATTTAGATAATTAATTTAAAATGTAAAGTAGGACGTAAATGATTATATCACATGAATAATTAATTATCTAACTAGATTTGTTGAGAATTTAATATCTAATATTTTTGAATTGTTACATGTAATATTGTCAAAAATTTTAATATATATATACTAGACATTTCGCCGCATGCATTCCTACTCGAATAAAATTATACTTATGTATAATTTTATATTCTCGTTCAGACTAGGATCGTTGGTCGCAGCTGCGAGTTTGAAATATCTAGGTCTGTATAATTATTCAAAATTTTGTATTTTCCCAAGCTAGTAACCTTTGTCAGCACTAATCTCAGAATGAACTGGGAGATAATGACTAATCTCAGATTGACCTGGGAGACCACCTTATCTCAGAATGAACTGGGAAATGATTTCTAATCTCAAAATGAACTGGGAGATAATGACTAATCTTAGAATAAACTGTGAGACGATTTCTAATCTCAGAATGAACCGGTAGATAATAACTAATCTTAGAATGAACTGGGAGATGATTTCTAATCTTAGAATGAACTGGGAGATAATGACTAATCTCAGAATGACCTGGGAGACCACCTAAATCTCAGAATGAACTGGGAGAAAATTTCTAATTTCAGAACGACCTGAGAGACAATTACTATTCTCAGAATGACCTGAGAGACTTTTACAAATCTCAGAATGACCTAAGTGACAATTACTAATCTTAGAATGACCCGAGAGATAATTACTAAAAGACTTGTGAAATGATAATAAAGATGGGTGAAATGATAATAGGGATTTTATTGACTTGTTTCATTTAATTATGCGGCTTAGTGGTATTATCACTAACGCGGAATTGCCTCCGCAGGTGAGCAGTTTTGGACTGAAGAATAGAAGTGTGGTTGGGGGTTTTTACCAACCTAGGTATGGTGAATCGATAATAAGGTTGGACTTCTTTATTATTCTCTTGTGTAATAAATGTGGCTATGGGAAACGGTCCGAGACTGTGGGACAGTTATTTTATATATTGTCATATGCATCATAACTTATTTTTAGGATCTATGAATTTTAGACTTAATTGCAGTATGAAAATCCATGTTCTGGAATTATTATGTTCTTGCATGTTACGTTTACATTATTACATATTTTAGGTAACACCTGGTCCAGTTCGAGCAGGTTGTTACAGTTGACGACATCATGGCAGCAGTGACGGTCATTGGTGGTGGGAACGGTGATGAGAGCTCAGGGCTGGGTGCGGCTCCCTCACGTCATGGAGGTTGGGCAGCTACTAGGGGCACTCTGGGCGGCATGTTCACAGCACGACGAGGCTCGGTGCCGTCGATCAACAATGGGGTGGCCACGGTGATGGCATCAACGACGAGCAAAGGAGGCGGCGTCAAGGTTTTGGGGGAAAAAGAAAACATGTCGGGTGGAAAAATAGTTAGGTGGCAATATCGTAAATAAATATTGACTCAAGTCTGACTCGAGTGTAAAATAATAACTAACTCGGAATAAAACTTTAAAAAATTTAGAAAATAGGAAAAAAATCCCATAAAATATACTACACTATAACACTACAATGACATTATCTATAACTAATAGCCCACCTAAACTGTCGTATAATCCAACCTAATGCGTTATTTGGCCGAAAAATAATTCTACCACTAAATACGTAAAATAATATACTACATACTTTTGTGTACTCTGATAACTCATTTTGCACTATTTTTCCCACATTATCATTATATACTCGGGAACACTTGACCTTTATTATCATTACTCACAACTGGCCTTAACTTAGCATGCAGTTCATGAAACTGACTCAACTCGATCCGGTGGTTTAACCAACTGGTTCGCTTATGTAAAACTCTGACTCGAGTCATGGGTTTTACAATAAGAGTTTAGATTATAATTGAAAAAATCCCAGCTTTATAGAAGTCCATAAGTTGAGTGTTTGAACATCAAAATAATAGAAAAAGAGATTAAAATATAACTAGTAGGTAAAACAACACAAACATTTAGTGATTTGCTAAGTGCCCAAACATTCATTACGACTCGTAGGAAAATTTTAGAATACCTATATATGCTATATGTATGCATGAGACCAAAATCTAGGCGAAAAAAGAATGAAGCGAGAATACGTACCTTGCCAAGAGAAAGTAACACCAGCACGAGGGAAGAGATTGGGTCGTCAAGAGGGCAGCATTGGGTGGTAGACAAAGATGACCTATATATAAGTGTACATTTATATGAGGAGCGTCCAACCCCTAACACTAAAAATCTGCACAAAATCTACCAACTTCCCAACCTTCCTATCCATGTCCTAGATATACGCATGATTATCATGACTAACTATCCTCAAACCTCCTTATCTCTAACAAATATAACCATAATAATATTAAAATTTAATTGGTTAGCTTGCACGGTTCTACCCCATGCTAACCCTCCTTGTGTAGGTTTGATAACCGGAGTCACTTATGGCTTGATATATACATATATATATATAATTTAGACCGGGGTTCCTTGGCATTGGCAAGCCTAGGTGAATGGATCAAGCTGCTTAGTGCTGGTGGCAAGGGGCATGTGTTATGTCGTGTTTTGAACTATGTATTTTGTAGATTTTTGACGGACATGTGCCCTATGTAAACATTGTATGATTCAGATCTATGCCCTGATGGTTGCGCTATAATATTTTATCGTTATATTATTATATTACTACTATCGAGTTGCAATACTTTAGGGCAAGGCTAACCATCATCTATGGTGTAACAACCTGATTTCGGTTCACCTAAGAACCGAATTGGAAATGTTACGTTTGAGTCCAGTCATGTTTAAAGTTGTTGGTAAGATTCGATCAATAAAATAGATCAAAACAACCTTCTTGGTGTCATGAGAACAAAAGAAATCATTAAATATGCATCAAAACACATCAAAAAGAAATAAACGTAAGAACGAAATAACTGCATTGAGCTCAAGTGTGTGTAGCGTTTATCTTTCCTCCCACCAAAGTTGACTCATGATTTGTTGGACCTAAATATATTATATGAAAAATGTCAATAACGAGTGTTACTGGTCCAAAAAATAACTAGTAAAACTAGCAAATGGGTATTCAATTACCCATAGAAACTTATCAAACATTAGAATTCCTCAGACTGAGCGGTAAGCAAACATATTCAAACAAGTGTCGGCTCGCATGCACGGCTAGTATTAATATTGATACATAGAACATGTACGCACTCTCATCGTCCATATTACACTCGTCATGGTACTCGAGTTGAAAAAGTAACGGTTAAGTTAGTGCCACGACTCTAAAAATGTGTTAAGTTATGCAGTACCCTCATACACCGCACTACCTTAGGGTTTGAAGGAGTACTTGCGCAGTTATACATATCTATATACCGCTCACTTTCTTATTCTTGAAATCCGTAAAAAATATGCACGTACTTATATAATAGGTTTATAGAAGAGGCTTGTATCGTATATTTTTAGAGCTTTAGTTCGAAAACCAACAAGGGATCTCATCCTTGTAGTTTTATTAAACTTGTGTAGAAAGCACGACTAACTAGCTCGACATTGGAGGGATTCGATAAAATGCCACCGTTGCTGTCCCACATCTAAAACACTTTTAATTCGACACGCAGGGAGTCAAGCAGAGATCAAGCAAAGGAAGAGTCCTCGGACCTATGGTCCAAGCTCCAAGTGCATCGAAACATCTACGACGAGCTTGAACTTCATAACCTATCTTGAAACCCACTACGAAGTAAAATAATAATGTCTCTATATGATGCACGCTCGTGGTTTGTGCTTATATCATCAATACATCTTAATAAAGCAAAAAGTGCTAACAAGCCTACAACTAAACATGTGGCACACAGATCGATATATAATAATAATAAATAACTTAATAAATAAACAAAGAAATTCACTTATAGACAATTAGATAAAAAATAAATACATGAACATAAATAATACTGTAGTTATGAAATAATAAGATAATTATACTTTATAAACAAATATATGTGTTAGTAAACATATAAATAAACAAATAAATAACTACATAACAATTCAATAAATAAATAAAAGTTAATACTCATTAATCATGAATTATAATAATATCATAATTATACAATACAAGAATACATAATTAAATACAAATAAATACTAACATATACGCGAACAAACAAATAGATGAAGAAATAAATAAATAAATACAATTTAGTAAACATAAATAAGACTAATATTAATAAGTGAATATATCATTATTAAAAATAATAAATCATATAAACATGCATTATAATCAATAAATAGACAAATAACAAGAAATGAATTATAATGATAAATAAATAAATTAAATAAATATAAATAACCATAACATCAAAACATGATAAATCATGTGAATATACATCTAAATTAATATATAGGTTCTCGAATTACCAAAAATGGTAAAATAACAAACAAAAATGGTCCAAAAATTATTGAACTAGGTAAATTGAGCTCAACCAATGTAACAACCCACCCTAACCGGACCGGGTGTTGCTTAAAATATAATTGATGTGAACATAACTTCAAGAACATGAATCAAGAACATGAACTCTACTACAGTAATAAGTCAAGAATTTATAAATTACGAAAATAAAACATGTTCTGATAGCATATGACAATATATAAAATAACTGTCCCATAATCTCGGACTATTTCCCATAGCCACAATTATAACACAAGAGGACTAAAAGGAAGTCCAAGTTATTATCAATTTACCATACCGAAGTTGGTAAAAGAAGCACCAACCACATTTCTATTCTTCAGTCTAAAGCTGCTCACCTGCGGAGGGAATTCCGCGTTAGTGATAAAACTATTAAGCCGCATAATTAAATGAAACAAATTAATAAAATCTCTATTATCGTTTCAAGAGTCTTTTAGTTGTTATGAGCCTATGTCGAGCTCGTTATATGCTGGGAGGGGTGGCCACCCCATCCAGCTACCAACCCATGCATGCGCACGCACACTACGTGGCCCACAGCTTGTAGTTACCGATATATGCTATTGACTCAACCTCTCGATATAACAAGTGCATAATGAGCCGTCTTGCGCCATTGCGCCCTGTCACCCCTTTCGGTACGGGGGCAGGTGTTCAATCATTCAAGGGGTGCTACCCTCAATTGAGTTGACCCTGGTTGCGTTCTAGCGCATGGTAGTCAGATACTCAAGCCAACCAAGACTCACACATAGTAATTTCAAAGGTGTGGCCCCGTGTCGGACTAACTTAATTCCTTAACCCTGATTGCACTCGGTGCATGGTCTGGGCTCAGGCCGACCAGGGCTACCAATAAGGGAAAAAACAACATTTCAAATAATTATACTGACCTGGGTAGTTCGTATGTTAACCTGCAACTGCGACCAACGATTTTAATCTGAACGATAACATAAAATGAAATGAAAATGACGGCTAGGGTATGTAAAAACACACCAACACCCGCATTTCATTTAACCGGGTAACTAGGCAAAAAATAAAATATAATTATTAACTGGGTACAGAATATAATAATTCTCCAACATTCGATCCTTCCCCGACCGAGTCGAATATATATATATATATATATATATATATATATATATATATATATGTATATAATCTTCATCTCGTACATATTTCTTTAGCATTAACACATGGAAAACATTGTGTACTCCAACTAGGCTTGGTGGCAATGCTAGTCTATATGCACAATTCCAATTCGATCCAAGATTGGGAACAGTCCTATGAATCTTGGCTTCAACTTCCCTGATGTTCTAAATCTGATCACCCCCTTTGTAGGAGATGTCTTTAGGTACACAAACTCCCCAACTTGGAACTCTAGGTCCCTCCTTCAATATCAGCATAACTCTTTTGTCGATCCTGAGCTGCCTGAAGCCTTTGCTGAATGAGTTTCACCTTTTCAGCTACTTCTCTCACCATCTCTAGCCCGACTATGACTACTTCGGTAGACTCCCGCCAGTAGGATGGAGATCTGCAGGGCCTACCATATAAGACTTCAAATGGTGTCATCCTTATACTGGCTTGGTAAAAGTTATTGTAGGTAAATTCAGCCAAGGCTAAGTGTTTCTCCTAGTCACCTCCACAATCAAGAATGCAAGCTCTTAACAAATCTTCCAAAATTTGAATAGTTCTCTCACTTTAACCATCAGTTTGGGAATGATATGCTGCACTCAGCTTGATTTGGGTCCCCATGGCTTTTTGGAAAGCTTCCCAAAAATGTGAGGTGAATAGGGGATCTCGATCGGAGACTATCTCCTTTGGAATCCCATGCAACATGACAATGTTGTCGATATACAATCTTGCCAAGTATTCTACAGTTCTCATTGATTTCGTGGGGATGAAGTGAGCTGCCTTAGTTAGTCGGTCCACAACCACCCATATGGAGTCATGCGTCTTCTGAGTCCTTGGGAGCTTTGCAATAAGATTGCATGTGACACACTCCCATTTCTAAGTTTGTATTTCTAAAGGTTGCAATAGTCCTCCAGGTAGTTGATGTTGGGCTTTGATCTTTTGACAAGTCTGACACTTGGAGCCAAAAACCACAACATCCCTTTTCATCCCAATCCACCAGTAGGTTCGCTTTAAATCTTGATACATTTTAGTAACTCCAGGGTGTATCGATAACTTTGAGTGATGAGCCTCCTTCTAGATATTCCGCCTCAGTGCATCATCCATGGGTACACACAACCTTCCTCTAAATCTGATCACACTATTGGAATCAACTACAATGTCAGGAATCTTGTCCAAAATTTCATTAAGCTCCTCATCACCCATTTGTGATAGTTTAACACGATTACCTAATTCATTGGTAATAATCAAATTTGCCAGTAATCCTGTTAGTTGCTCCACAGGGTTGATAGCCACCAATTCTGCTGACATGGCCCAAAGTCTAGCTAGCTGCTAACTTTTGCTAGCTTGCCCTTACGACTCAACGCGTATGCTACCACATTCGCTTTCCCTAGATGGTATAAGATTTGGATGTCATAGTCCTTCAAATATTCTATTCACCGCCTCTGTCAAAGGTCAAGGTCATTCTGGGTGAAGACTTCGAACTGGTCCCCATACAAGTAGTGTCTCCAAATCATCAGGGCAAAAACCATTGCTACCAATTCTAAGTCATGGGCTGCATAATTTTGCTCATGAATCTTCAATTGACAAGAGGCATAGGCCACCACCTTACCTCCTTGCATAAGGACGCATCCTAAACCCAACAGAGACGCATTACTGATGACTCTGAATCCTTCATTACCATTTGGAAGTGTCAAGATTGGTGCAGTTGTTAGACTCTTCTTTAGAGACAGGAAACTCTCCTCAAACTTACTATTCCATTCGAATTTGACTCCCTTTCTTGTGAGTTTAGTCATTGGTGATGCTACTAAGGAGAAGTCTTTAATGAACTTCCTGTAGTAACCTGCTAAGCCAAGGAAGCTTCGTGACTGACTTTGTGGCCAATTAGTTACTGCTTTCACTTTTGATAGATCCACGGCAACTCCGGCCTTTGAGATAATATGACCAAGGAAGTTTACCTCCATCAACCAGAAGTCACACTTTGAGATCTTGGCGAACAATTGATGTTCCCTCAGAACTTGAACAATAATGGACAAGTGCTTCACATGCTCTTCTTCAATATTTGAAAAGACTAGAATGTCGTCCACAAACACGATAATAAACTTATCCATGTATGCATAAAATACTGTGTTCATGAGTGACATAAAGGTCGCTGGTGCATTTGTTAGACCAAAAAGCTTGACCTGAAACTCATAATGTCCATACTAAGTTCTGGAAAGATGTTTTTTGTATATCTAACTCCTTCACTCACAACTAGTGATAACCAGACCACAAGTCTATCTTGGAAAATAGTCTGGCTGTTTTTAGCTGATGAAACAAGTCATCAATCTTCCGTAAGGGGTACCAATTCTTGACTGTCGTTTGATTGAGTTGTCGATAGTCAATACACAGCCAAAGTGATCCTTCTTTCTTCTTCACAAATAGAATAGGGGCTTGCCAGGGTGAAGCACTTGGTCGGATGAAACTTGCCTGCAACAACTCTTCCAGTTGACTCTTTAACTCCTTGAGTTCTGTTGGAGCTATGCGGTATGGTGCTTTAGAAATTGGTGCCACTCCAGGTGCTAGGTCAATGGCAAACTCCACTGCCCGCTTAGGAGGTAACCTTGGAAGTTTGTCTGGGAATACATCGGGAAACTTTGCTACCACAAGGATCATAGACAATTCTTTGGGTTTTGACTCAGACTTGACTAAGTTAGCCAAAATGGCTTTACAATCCTCACTTGATGTCGGTGAGGCAAAGACAAAGCCCTAAAAGCTTTTTGGTAATGTCTATCTAGCTCTCCACCGTCATTGGATCAATCCCTCCAATAAATATTTCAGCTCCATTCTTCCTGAACTTTTCCACTGTGTAACGGTCATTATCATCAACCGCTGGTGGCACCACTTGTTAGACTATTGGTGGCACTGGATTTGGAAGCTCCCCTCGCTCGCCCGAGTCAGCCAACCTTGCCCCCCTTGGGCACTTCCCTAACCACCATTTGGGGTGCTACTGAGTTTTAGGCTCCATTCCCTACTACCTCTCCCGGTAACCACTGAACAATATTTTGAACCATAGAATTTGTATTTTCTAAAGCCTGCGCAAGTCCCTGTATAAATTTGTTAATTAATAACATAAAACATGGGGAAAAGATAAGTACTGGACTTTTGAACAAGGTACTTGAGTCATAATTTGTGAGCTTGTGGGAAACCTTGCTATGATACCACCTGTAATGACCCGCCCTAACCGAACTAGGTGTTACTTAAAATATAATTGATGTGAACTTAACTTCAAGAACATGAACTCTAATATGGCAGTAAGTCTAGAATTTATAAATTACAAAAAATAAAACATGTTCTGATAGCATATCACAATATATAAAATAACCGTCCCACAGTCTCGGACTGTTTCCCATAGCCACAATTATAACACAAGAGGAATAAAAGGAAGTCCAAGTTATTATCAATTCACCATACCTAGGTTGGTTAAAGAAGCACCAACCACACTTCTATTCTTCAGTCCAAAGCTACTCACATGCAGAGGCAATTCCGCATTAGTGACAAAACCACTAAGCCGCATAATTAAATCAAACTAGTCAATAAAATCCCTATTATCGTTTCAAGATTCTTTTAGTTGTTATGTGCCTATGCTGAGCTTGTTATATGCTGGGAGGGGTGGCCACCCCATCCAGCTAACATCCCATGCATGCGTACACACACTATGTGGCCCACGGCCTGTACTTACCGATATTTGCCATTTACTCACCTTCTCAGTATCACAAGTGCATAATGAGCCGTCTTGCGCCACTGCACCCTGTAACCCCTTTCAGCATGCGGGCAGGTGTTCAATCGTTCAAGGGGTGTTGCCCTGCCGAATTGAGTTGACCCTGGTTGCGTTCTAGCACATGGTAGTCAGATACTCAAGTCGACCAAGACTCGCACATAGTAATTTTAAAGGTGTGGCCCTGTGTCGGACTGACTCAATTCCTTAACCCCGGTTGCACTCGGTGCATGGTGGTCGAATCTGGGCTCAGGCCAACCAGGGCTGCCAATAAGGGAAAATACAACATTTCAAATAATTATACGGACCTGGGTAGTTCGTAAGATAAGGTGCAACTGCGACCAACGATTTTAATTTGAACGATAACATAAAATTATACATAAGTATAATTTTATTCGAGTACAAATGCATGTAACAAAATTACTAATATATATATCACTATTAAAATTTCAACACTATTAAATATTAAATTATTCATGTGACATAATTATTTAAATCCTATTGTACATTTTAAATTAATTATCTAAATTATAATTCACATTTAATAAATAATAAAATATTTTTTAACGTATAAATAAATATTTAATTACTATTAGCAGTATATTTTCCTTTGAGATGATAATTACTTAACCCCGATCTTGATAATTTAGTTCACGGTTATAATTTTTAATCACTATCATTATTCATAGAAATTTAATTAATTAAGTTGTTTGAATAAATTATTTAAAATAATTTGTATTAATCTAATTCAATGATATTAATAATGCAATTATTTTAAATTATTCACCTCAATAAATTTGTATTAGGTTCGACGCTTGTGATATTTACACGATTATATTTTAAATACCCATTTTCTACATTACTAACTCGTTATTAAATTAATCACTTTAATTACCTAATATTAAATTTAATATGGTAAATGTGGAATCTTTATTTTATTAATTACTTATAATCATCCAATTTAAAAATAAGGTAATTAATAAAATAAAGATTCCACCTTTACCATATTAAATTTATCGACCGTTTATCAAAACTGTATTTTTTATTACTCGAGATGATTTCGTACAATAATTATTAGTTTAGTAACTTTACTCATAACCCATTAAAATGATTATTTTTAAATATTTATTACAAGTTAGTATTATTTTTAACTCGAGTAGGTAACGAGTCAACCCATATTTACAAAACTACTATGTACTTCTTTCCCAATGTCCTTCTCTTTTCCTACCTTCTTCTTTGCACCAAAAACCAGATCTGATGTTGTAACGACCCGCATGAACCGGACCGGGTGTTACTTAAAAATATAATTGATGTAACGGTAAAATTCCAGAACATGAACTGAAATACCGAAAATAAGTCTCACAACATATAATATAAATCATAATAATAAATCATGTTCTCTAAAATATAATAACTAACCGGGTATTGGATATAACATGTTTAGTCCTTCCCGAACTGCGTTCGCGTCCTCTTTTTTTTTCATGGTTTTTACAATCTCCCCAACTTAGAAATATTTCATCCCCGAAATATCATAACAGGGAACAGAATAATTATGATTAACTTTATTTATTTCTTCGGGATCAGTTCATGCCACTACAAATATAAAACTCCTATGCCACAAATAGGCTAGGGTATTTCCTTGCCATTTCTTGTTCAGTCTACCAAGAAGCTTCTTCTGACCCCTGATTTTTCCACAATATTTTTACCAAAGGAATTTCCTTATTCCTAAGTGTCCTTATTTCTCTTGCTAGGATGCGGATCGGCTTTTCCTTGTAGGTTAAATTTAATCCTAGCTCTAAGTCTTTAAAATTTGTGATGATATGATTCTCATCCCGTACATACTTCTTTAGCATTGACACATGGAAAACATTGTGTACTCCAGCTAAGGTTGGTGGTCATGCTAATCTATATGCACAATTTCTAACTTGATCCAGGATTGGAAATGGTCCAATGAATCTTGGCTTCAACTTCCCTTATATTTTAAATCAGATCACCCCCTTCGTAGGAGATGTCTTTAGGTACACAAACTCCCCAACTTGGAACTCTAGGTCCATCCTTCGAGTATCAGCATAACTCTTTTGTTGATCCTGAGCTGCCCTCATCTTTGCTGAATGAGTTTCACCTTTTAAGTTGATTCCCTCACCATCTCTGGCCTGACTATAACTACTTCGGTAGACTCCAGCCATCACGATGGAGATCTACAGGGCCTACCATATAAGGCTTCAAATGGTGTCATCCCTATACTGGCTTGATAAGAGTTATTGTAGGTGAATTTAGCCAAGGCTAGGTGTCTCTCCCAGTCACCTCCCCAGTCAAGAATGCATGCTCTTAACAAATCTTCCAAACGTTGAATAGTCCTCTCACTCTGACCATCAGTTTGGGGATGATAAGCTGTACTCAACTTAATTTGAGTTCCCATGGCTTTTGGAAAGATTCCAAGAAATATGAGGTGCATAGGGGATCGCAGTCGGAGACTATCTCCTTCGGAATCCCATGCCATTTGACAATATTATCAACATATAATCCTGCCAGGTATTCCGCCATTCTCATTGATTTCGTGGGGATGAAGTGAGCTACCTTAATTAGTCGGTCCACAACTACCCATATGGAGTCATGCTTCTTTTGATTTCTTGGGAGCTTTGAAATAAAATCGCATGTGACACACTCCCATTTCCACGTTGGTATTTCTAAAGGTTGCAATAGTCTTCTAGGTAAATGATGTTGGGCTTTGATCTGTTGGCAAGTCTGACACTTAGAGACAAAATCCACAACATCCCTCTTCATCCCAATCCCCCAATAGATTCGCTTTATATCGCTGATACATTTTAGTAACAACAGGGTGTATCGAGAACTTTGAGCTATTTGTGCTAGCTTAACATGATCAACTAAATCATTGGAAACAACCAAAAGCCTATTAGTTACTCCACCAGGTTGATAGCTACCACTTCTGCTGACGTGGCCCAAAGTCTAGCTAGCTGCTGACTTTTGTCCACTTTGCCCTTCCGACTCAACGCGTCGATTGCCACATTCGCTTTGGCTGGATGGTATAAGATTTGGAAGTTGTAGTGCTTCAAATATTCTATCCACCACCTCTATTGAAGGTTAAGGTTATTCTGGGTGAAGATATACATCAAACTCTAGTGGTCAGTGAAGACTTCGAATTGGGCTCCATACAAGTAATATCTCCAAATCTTCAGGGCAAAAACCACTGCTGCCAGTTCCAAGTCATGGGTTGCATAATTTTGCTCATGAATCTTTAATTGACGAGAGGCTTAGCCCACCACCTTACCTTCTTGCATAAGGACGCATCCTAAACCCAACAAAGACGCATAGCTGAAGACTACAAATCCTTTATTACCATTTGGCAGTGTCAAGACTGGTGCTTTAGTAATTAGTGTCAGTCCAGGTGCTAGGTCAATGGCAAACTCCACTGCCCGCTTAGGAGGTAACCCTAGAAGTTCGTCTGGGAATACACATATTCCCGGACTGAATCCTCCCCTGAACCAAATTGGCGAATGCCAGTGCTTTCTTCTGGATAACAGGCTCTGGAAAATATTGTCTATTGAAAGCTGCCACAAATTCCGCCCACGCAATGGAGGAAATCTCACCTCGTTGGAAAGTGGTTTTCTTAATGGATTTCCACCAGTAAGATGCTTCCTCTTGAAGCATGCATGGGGCCAATCTCACTTGACGGCCAATCTGAAACGTTGAGCCTTCATGGTTCATTAGTATGTTTTTTTTTCCAGTTATGACTTAGGTTTATTAGCGAAAACATTTGTTAATTATTAACACAACACAGTGGGAAAAGATAATTATTGGACTTTTCAACAAGGTACTTCAATCATAAAAAGTGAGCTTGTGGGAAACGTGGCTTTGAAACCACCTGTAACGACCCGTCCGAATCGGACCGGGTGTTACTTAAAAATATAATTGATGTAACGGTAATATTCCAGAACATGAACTGAAATACCGCAAATACGTCTCGCAACATTTAATATAAATCATAATAATAAATCATGTTCTCTAAAATATAAAATAACCATCCCACAGTCTCGGACCGTTTCCCATAACCACATTTATAACACAAGAGAACAATAAGAAAGTCTTAAATTTTTATTATCGATCCACCATACCTAGGTTTGTAAAAGAACCACCAACCACACTTCTATTCTTCAGTCCAAAGCCGCTCACCTGGGAAGGAAATTTCGCGTTAGTGATAAAACCACTAAGCTGCATAATTAAATAAAACAAGTCAATATAATACCTATTATCATTTCACTCGTTTTTATTATTATTATTACACAAGTCTTTAGTAAATATCTCTCAGGTCATTCTGAGGGTAGTAATTTGTCTCTCAAGTCATTTTGAGATTAGTAAAAGTCGTCTCCCAACTCATTCTGAGATTAGGTGGTCTCCCAATTCATTTTGAGATTAGTCATGGTCTCCCAGTTCATTCTAAGAATAGAAATTGTCTCCTAGCTCATTCTGAGATTAGGTGGCCTCCCAATTCATTTTGAGATTAGTCATGGTCTCCCAGTTCATTGTGAGATTAGAAATTGTCTCCCAGCTCATTGTAAGATTAGGTGGTCTTCCAATTCATTTTGAGATTAGTCATGGTCTCCCAGTTCATTCTGAGATTAAAAATTGTCTCCCAACTCATTCTAAGATTAAGTGGTCTCCCAATTCATTTTGAGATTAATCATGGTTTCCTAGTTCATTCTAAGATTAGAAATTGTCTCCCTGCTCATTCTGAGATTAGTGACGACAAGGCTACCGGTTTGGGAAAATACAACATTTCATATAGTTATACCAGTTTGGGGAAATACAACATTTTATATAATTATACGAACACACATAGTAATTTTTAAGGTGCGGCCCGTGTCGGACTGAGTCAATTCCTTGACCCTGATTGTGTTACAACGCATGGTGGTCGAATCTGGGCTCAGGCCGACCAGGACTGCCAACAAGGGAAAGTACAACATTTCAAATGATTATATGGACCTGGATATTTCGAACTCGTAGCTACGACCAATGATAATCATGTAAATCCTACTTCACATTTTAAATTAATTATCTAAATCATAATTAATACCTAACAATTGATAAAATAATTATTACTAATAAACAAGTATTTAATTTTCCTTTGCGGTGATAATTATTTAACTCCGATCTTGATGATTTAGTTGACGGTTATAATTTTCAATCGTTACTATTATTTACAACAATTTAATTAATTAAGTTATTCAATCACATTATTTAAAATAATTTGTATTATTTTAATTCATAAATATTATTAATACATTTATTTTAATTTATTCGACTCTATAAAGTTTCAAACTTTATTTATTTTCATTATGTTATTTAGGTTCGACGCCAGTGATTGTACCCGACTATAGTTTAATAACCCATTTTCTACATTACTAACTCTTTATTAAAATAATCACTTTATTCACCTAATATTAAATTTAATATTGTAAAGGTAAAATCTTTATTTTATTAATTACTTATAACCGTCTGATTTAATTTAATCGTTTGTTGTGCCGATTAATTATCGATCGTTTATCATTACCATACTTTTTTATTACTTGTGGCGATTTCATACATTAATTAATTAATTTAGTTACTTTAACTCATAACCCATTAAAATGATTATTTTTAAAGATTTATTACAAGTTAATATTATTTTTTAACTCGAGTCGATATCAAGCAGGGTGTTATTTACATGTTGGTATTATTATTTAACTCAAGCTGTGTCGAGTCAAGCATTATTTACAACTTTGCCAACCAAGGTTATTTTTTTCCTTCTTCTTCTTCTCCGGCACCATCCCCTGTTACCAATAGTAGCCGCACCCCAGCCGCCGTCGGCGATCGTCTCCTGCCGCCGCCAATCTTCGCCAACCAGGCCTGCCATGCCGTTGCAGTGTCGCCTGGCTAGCGGCACACTCCCATCGGCGATTCCACCACCGGCGAGTGTTGCCACCTCAATTGGGTGGTCGCCTCATCAGCCTCGACCACCTATCGACTTTCTCCGACCAGATTGGAACCCGTCGCCACCCAGGACGGCCGGATTTCTTCCCACACCACCGTCGCCTCTGCTTTTGCCGCCGTCCTCTGTTTTTGGCCATTTAGCACCCCAGGCCAGCATCCACAGACGTGAGATTGACCCTACACTGATTGACAAAGAGAGTAGGTTCATCTCCCGACGTCAGAACGCCCGTCACCACCGATTCCCAGCAAAACCTCGCCTGTGCTTACCCATCTCGCCGAAACAGGGGACTCGTCGGCCAAGTTAAACATTAATTTCTGTTTAGTTTCTTTCTTGTTGATTTTAAACTTTAATCCTCATGATTATAAAGCTTATTATCAAATTAAAATATGTATGCAAGAAAATTAAGAAGAGGGAGATAGAAAGAATACCTAAGCAAGGAAGAAGACACGCCGGCAAGGAAGAGGAGAAAAAAATGTGAATGAAGGCTAGGGTGGAGAACGTCCTTCACAAAATAAAATGAAATGATGGCTAGGGTATGTGAAAACCCATGTATTTCATTTAACCGGGTAACTGGGTAAATAATAAAATATAATAATTAACCGGGTATTGGATATAACACGTTCGGTACTTCCCGAACCGCGTTCGCGTCCTCTTTTTTTTTTTCACGGTCTTTCCAGATGTCTTCTCCTTCAACCCTATGCAACCTTCGCCAGCAACCAATTGAACAACCATATAAACATCCCAACAAGGCATCAACAACGAATTAAAATAGCCAAAGATGAAGCCCAAAGTCCATGTTTTATAGCAGCTATACAAGGCGACCATCCTGCACCGAACCAGGCGAGTTCTTCTTGTCCCAGCCTCAAGACGACCACTTTCTTGCACCTTGCTACCAATTCAGAGGTTCAGCAACCTCAGGCTGTCCTCAACCAAGAAGAATTGGTCACCTTCGGACGTTGCAGGAAGTAGAGTCATTCTCCCCACGTCTGCACATCGCCACCATGAATTCCGGCGAGAAGGTCACCTGTAATGGCCTATGCCGGCAGCAGGAACTGCTGTAATAGACCCATGATGTTGTTAACGAAGAACAACCGGCGTCTACCCTCTGAACCTTCGATTATAGCATCAATTTCAGAGGATTGCCAACACCTTCGTCCCCATTGCAATTCCACCCAGTAATAGTTGTAATTCTGCCACCCATCAGAAGCCAGGGATAAGGCGACGCCACCCACTCGACCCAGCAACCATAGAGGCCATCGGGAGTGTGTGGGCTGCCTTGAAATCCCTTGCCTGTGATCGCCCACCCTTCAAAAATTTAGACTCGTCGGCCATGGAAAATTTCAGTTTCCAGTTTAGGTTTAGTTGTTTATTGTTGTTTTCAGACATTAATTCTCATGTTTATCAAGCTTATTATCAATTAAAAAGAATATGCATGCAAGAAAATTAAGAAGAGGGAGATAGGAAGGATACCCAAGCAAGGATGAAGCACCAGTAAGGAAGAGGAGAACTAGGTGGCTAAGGTGAGGAAGATGTCCCTTTTAAAAATGAAATGAAAATGATGGCTAGGGTATGTAAAAACACCCCAACACCCACATTTCATTTAACCGGGTAACCGGGTAACCAGGTAACCGGGTAAATAATAAAATATAATAATTAACTGGGTAGAGAATATAATAATCCTCCAATGTTCGATCCTTCCCCGACCGAGTCGAATATTATTATTATTATTAATATTTCACAGTCTTTACAACCGAAGTGAGTTGGACCAAGTCAACTTAGTCTGGATTAAATAAACTGTTGGGTTGTGTTGGTTGGGCTGGTCTAAATTAATGGACACAGACATGGACACAAGCTCAGACTGGCGGACTCGAGCACAACCTGGTAGACGTGAATGAGGGTAGGTGGACATGGTACTGGCAAATGGGTCATACCGTGGGCAGCCGGTTTCTGTTGCCTGGACTGACCATACATGTTCAGTCGTTTGGCTGGACTAGCTCCTAGTATGTGGACTTAAATGCATTGAACTTGGTGGGAAAAACCTAAGGTCACCCCTAAGGGTTTATTGGGTGATCGAGCAGGTACTCAAAAGTAATGTCGGGTACTAGTCTGAGCTACATCATGAGAACTATGTCGGTGCGAGGTATGAGGCCTAACATGTACTCATGTCTCTCTGATCCTCATCAATGTGATAGGTCAACTACATGTACCCTTAAGGCACTCTACTCCGAGTCCAATAGCAATGCTAAGGTGTTCAGTGAGTGCTGTTAGCAAATGGTGGACTCTAGTACCAAATGAAGGTATATACTAATGGGCTATATGGTTCGCTATTGCCAGTCTAGATCAAACACTCAAGTGTTCCTGTAACAGAAACCAGATTGCTCACTAGGTCTTAGCTAACTCTGTCCCTAGTCAAGTATATCAGTCTATTCCATAATGGAACAAGGACAGCTGCTATGACTTTACTGCATGTTATGGCTCTCCAACTATGTACATAACTACTAACTGCTACTGATGGGAGCTCTCAATGATGGAATGAAGGTGATAATACTTGTACATGTACAACGTGTCTCAAGGAGTATGAAAGCATACTCTACATGGAACATGCACTGGTAAATGCTTGCTCATCTCAACCATCTGGTAAACTGATGGTAGGAGTAATATATCTAGAAGGGTAAGTGTAAAAATATGGGTGAAGGGTTGGCTCTATTTGATATCTCTAGTCACATGGAAAGAGACTGGATCTCTCATGGGAAACTGGTCTCACTCCTCTAGGACTCTAAATAGGTGTCTCATACTCATATAGTTTGACATTAGGTGTGCTGGGAGAGTAGACTGATATGTGAAAAACTTACTAGGTATGTACATCACTTTGTTTGTGGTGGTGTAAAGATAATCGTGCGAGTCATCATGGTAATAAAAACTTTGAACAGGATACTGTATGACTCAAAAAAATGGGTAGGTCCATGGATGTGTCTCTATGATCATCATGATTGGACTCCACCACAAGTGGCTAGCCTTTGGAATAGTCAATCAATGTTTAGCTGAAGAGACAGCCCCTAAGTGGCTCAAGTTGAATCCACTATCTCTCCTCGAGTCTACGGGGACTCATAGTGAGTTTTGACGTGTGCTTCATGCGCTCTTCAGTGGGGTGTGACCTGCCATCCCGTACCGATTTGTAGAACTAATCTTAACTCACATGACTACTACCATTGTGGCAGACTCTTTAGCAAAGATATAAGTCAAGATGAGCATACATTGGTGTCCTTCTATTTGGCCAACATGATCTGATCTAACTGAAGTCCCTATCTACGTCGCTCCCAAGCTTGGGTGAAGTTGTCTCCTCTAAACTAGTCTATCATTGGCTACCAGCACTGTAAGTCCTAACCAGTACCATGAAGGTACCTCCTATACTTGAGGTAAAGGCTAAATCGTATGTCTGAAAGGAAGACCCAAATCGTGCTAGCGAAGCACATGGAAAGCACTATCTCCGTAATGGACACTCCCTCACTAAACCCATAATCTATGCCAAAATTCTAATATGAATCAAACTTCTCTTGCTGGCTGAGGTCCCACTGCATGACTGACCATGTAACGACCTGCTCGAACCGGACCAGGTGTTACTTAAAAATATAGTTAACGTAAATGTAGCATTCCAGAACATGAATTCAAATACAGCAAATAAATCTCGCAACATATAATATAAATCATAAGAATAAATCATGTTCTCTAAAATATAAAATAACTATCCCACGGTCTCGGACCGTTTCCCATAACCATATTTATAACACAAGATAATAATAAGGAAGACCAATTTTTATTATCGATTCACCATACCTAGGTTGGTAAAAAGACCACCAACCACACTTCTATTCTTCATTCCAATGCTGCTCACCTGCGGAGTCAATTTCGCGTTAGTGATAAAACCACTAAGCCGCATAATTAAATGAAACAAGTCAATATAATCCCTATTATCATTTCACTCATTTATATTATTATTATTACACAAGTCTTTAGTAATTATCTCTCAGGCCATTCTGAGATTAGTAATTTGTTTCTCAGGTCAGTATGAGATAAGTAAAAGTCGTCTCCCAGCTCATTCTGAGATTAGGTGGTCTCCCAATTCATTTTGAGATTAGTCATGGTCTCCCAGTTCATTCTGAGATTAGAAATTGTATCCCAACTCATTCTGAGATTAGATGGTCTCCCAATTAATTTTGAGATTAGTCATGGTCTCCCAGTTCATTCTGAGATTAGAAATTGTCTACCAACTCATTCTAAGATTAGGTGGTCTCCCAATTCATTTTGAGATTAGTCATGGTCTCCTAGTTCATTCTGCGATTGGAAATTGTTTCCCAGCTCATTCTGAGATTAGAAATTGTCTCCTAGCTCATTCTGAGATTAGGCGGTCTCCAAATTCATTTTGAGATTAGTCATGATCTCCCAGTTCATTCGGAGATTAGAAATTGTCTCCCAGCTTATTCTAAGATTAGGTGGTCTCCCAGTTTGCGAAAAGACAACATTTTAGTTAATTATATTGACAATATAATATTTCAAATAATTATACGAACACATAGTAATTTTAATAGTGCGGCCCCGTGTCAGGGTGGTCGAATCTGGGCTCAGGCCGACCAGGGCTGCCATCAAGGGAAAGTACAACATTTTAAATGATTATACAGACAAACATAGTAATTTTAAAGGTACGGCACCATGTCATACTGAGTCAATTTCTTGACCCCGATTGCTTTCCAGTGCATGGTGGTCGAATCTGGGCTCAAGGCGACTAGGGCTGCCAACAAGCGAAAGCACAACATTTCAAATGATTATACGGACCTGGATATTTCGAACTCGCAACTGCGACCAACGATCCTAATCTAAAAAACATAAAATTATACATTATTATAATTTTATTTGGGTAGAAATGCATGCAACTAAATGCCTAATATATATATCATTATTAAAATTCAACAATATTACATATTAAATTATTCATGTGATATAATCATTTAAATCCTACTTTATATTTTAAATTAATTATCTAAATCACAATTAATGCCTAACTGTTGATAAAATAATTATTACTAATAAACAAGTATTTAATTTTCCTTTGCGGTGATAATTACTTAACCCTGATCTTAATGATTTAGTTGACGGTTATAATTTTTAATCACTACTATTATTTATATCAATTTAATTAGTTAAGTTATTCAATCAAATTATTTAAAATAACTTGTATTATTTTAATTCATAAATATTATTAATACAATTATTTTCATTATGATATTTAGGTTCGACGCGAGTGATTTATACCGGACTATAGTTTAATAACCCGTTTTCTATATTATCTCAATTGTTATTAAAATAATCACTTTGTTTACCTAATCATTAAATTTAATATGGTAAAGGTAAAATCTTTATTATTATTAATTACTTATAACCATCCGACTTAATAATTTATAGTACACGAATTACTTATCACCAATTAATTACTACAGTGATTTTATTGCTCATGGATTACCCAATTTTTTATTTACGCCAATAACTATGTGCATTACATATATAACTTAGCAATTATTATTCATCCAAATCCCTAAGTTACTTGAATTATACCACTATGACCAGCAATAACAGGTACTACGACGTTCCCCAAACAAAAGAAGAAACCAGCAACCCTAGACACAACAAGCATACTATACAAAAAGGACGATCAACCACAAACCAGTAGTGCAACTCACGACGCCTTCATCAACACAAGGGGCAGCAACCAGAACATATCAACACGCGCTCAACAAAACAACCAAACGACACCAAAGAAACCCCAACAATTCATGCAACCAGAATCGACGAGACCCCATGCATAAGATGTTAGGGATCCTGCAATTCAGCCAGGCGTCTCCAACAAAAAAACAATCAGGCGTTGCTACATGCACGACCTGATTTGGAAGCCACCGACTGAACCACATGCCTACTTGACAAGGCACCGCAGAAAACACTCCAAAACACAAGCCGAGAGCAAGGAAAACTAGGGGAGACGGGAAGGAGATGGTGGCGATCAGGCCAACATGCAACCTTCTTCCCAAACAAAAAAAATGTGGGAAAACAAGAAGATGTGAAGAACGTCATCAACCCTACATCCTTACCATCAAAACCATGCATGCAAGAGTCCTAATGTAAAAGAAATAAGAAAAGGGACGAGATACTCACGCAGCAATGAGGAGGGTGCCTGGGACGGAGAGGAGACAAGAAGGAGTGGACGGCTAGGGAAAAGGATTTCCCACAATCTTCACAACTATATATATATACAACTCAACGAGTCCCTCAATTAAATTCTTACACCCTACCCTACCGCCCATTCATGAATAGGTATCACTTGGCTAAAGTTCGTTCTCCCTTTTCCTCCCACTCACCAAGTCGTCACCCACCCAAGACCGGGGTTTGGCCTTAGGTCGAACCATGACCGGTCGACTAATGATCATAATAATCGTGATGACCAATCATATCGATTCACCCGTACTTCTTAACTGGGTAACCGGATAAATAAATGGGTCAATAATAAAATATAATAATTAATCGGGTAGAATTAACCGGGTAAAGAATATAACACGTTCGGTCCTTTTCGGACCGCATCCGCGTCAAAAAAAAATTTTTATTTTATTTTCTCACAGTCTTTATAGACCATCTACATGATCTATATACCTTGGCTATAACTCATACATCTCCTATCATGATAACTAAACAATCTGACCACTATGGCCATCTCATCTGGAGGACACTATTCGAATAATTTTAGTGACATGCAAGTATGCACGGTTGAAACAAGTAATATAATGATAAATTCGAGTATCGTTCCCACGTAGAGATGAATTTCCTTAAATTAATTAAAGAAAATCAAATTATGAGCAAAAAAAATAATTGACTTAACTAAATCTAAATAATTACTTTAAATAAAAGGAGAAGTTAAAATGATAAAACTCATTCTAGAGTCGAATTTCCCTTAATATGAATTTAATCTTCATCATATCTTATTCTTATCTTTTATTCCCTCGGATTGTCAATCTAGGATAATTATATGACATGGTGGCTCCCGCTCCTTCATGATTCTATTTTTTTGCCTCAATTTCTACCTCCCAGTGATAATTGATTAATCAGGAAAACAACACATTAGGATTTGCCTTGCAATCACATACGGTGTTGTATATCTCCTGACCACAATGACAAACAAGTCAAAAGACTCGTCGTATGATGAATTATCAATGACTAATCTAATTAATTTTTCCGAAATATAATTAAACCTCATGATCTAAGAAATACGTGATCAATCTATTCTTAGCATTAAGAACATGATAATTCAAACAATCCGATTGACGAAATATAAGACTACTCCATAATAAAAATAGAAAACAATATAAAAAAGAAAATAGTTTTCATTATGAAAGAGAAAAGAATTACAAAACGAGAACTATTTCTTCTACTAAACTCCTAAACCAAGAGTTGAGAAGTGATATCTCGAACAACAAATGGCCACCCCTTTATATAGAAGTGGAGATACAAGAATTCAAAGAAGGTGTTCACAAATCGACGTAGTCTAATTTATTATGATGTCCCTTCAAGTTTCCAACTCCTCGACTCCTTTGAACACTATAAAGTGAAGCCATTAGGTGGGGCCAAGTGTCATGACCATTAAATTCCAATCCTTAATTTATTCATCTTTTTCTGCATTGAAACATCAAAATTAAGCATTCTAATAAAATATTAATTAACTAAAAAATAAAGTAAAATATCACTTAATTAATAATATTTATACCCGGAAGTACAAAATTACATTAGAAACATGGGTAAATATTATATACTTTAAACACATTAACACACCCCTACACTTAAACTTTTACGCATCCCGAGCAAAATATCATAACCAAGAAAATTTTACTACACAAAAATACTTAGTCCCCATTATGTTCTCACATGATTCTCAATGAAACCCTCAAGAGTTAACAAGATGTAAATCAAATCAGAAATTCCCTTTCATCAATCACATCCAAAAGAAAGCTCTTTGTATGTGTGTGTGTGATAGTCCATTGGCTTATCATTCTCTACCCTAATGATGTCACCGTAATTATATCTTTTCTTCGATCTTTTATCCCTGCACTACTCCAAAACCTGTGGTCTTTATGCAGTGCTAAGAACATCCTCAAGTAGTTATCCTCTTGTAGGGTGAGGAAACTACTTCCACAATAACTACTCCACTAAGTCGGTGGTAGCACAATATATGGATGGTGGTTGTGTATCATGGATGGCAGCATTGTGCATTTTGTTAGTGGTAGTGCATCAAGGTCAATGGTTGGCAACTCAGATGGCGGTTGTGCATCACGCACAGTAGTTGTGCATCACGCACGGTAGTTGTGCTACTTGAATAGTGGTTGTGTAACTTGGATGGCTGTTGTACTACTCGGATAGCAGTTGTGCTCTATAGTTGCTAAAGCCTGATCCTAATCATATACATCGTGAACCCATTACTGTCTTTGGCATATTTATCTCCATGTGTCTATCTCCCGAGATAGCTTCTATTAACTCGGCTCAAGTTATCCAACTATATGTGTCTGATCCAGAGGGGTCTTGATCATAGTGGTAACATGTACATTGGAAACATAATGTTGATCCCACCTGGTTTCGTGGAATCTGGAGTAACTATTCCCATAGATCTAGCATTGGCAAATTGAGTGAAATCCAGTTCCTCTAAATCCGTATTCAAATGTAATCTTAGTCATTCTCGATGTGTTTCTGCCCATGTCTATTAAAGAGTGACCAACAATACTATTAGGATAGACATGCACTAGTGGAAGAGGGGGAGGTGGTGAAGTGTTGATGGGACTGTAGATTACCCCGCTACTCATCCTCATCCACTGCTATCTCCTAGATGTGTTGATGCGCTTGGAGCTTAGACCTCAGGTCCGTAGGACTCTTCCTTTGCTTGATCTCTACTTGACTCCCTATGTGTCAAAATCCACTGCTAAGTAAAATACCAATATCTCTATATGATGCATGCTCGTGGCATTTGCTTATATCATCAATACATCTTAATAAAGAAAACAGTGCTAACAAGCCTACAACTAAACACGTGGCATGTAGATTGAGGCATAATAGTAATAAATAAATAAATAAACACTCATAGTTAATTAGATAAATAATAAATACATGAACATAAATAATACGCATATCATAAAATAATAACATAATTATACTATAAAAATATACAAGTAAACACAAGTAAATATCAACATATACTCATCTTAGTAAACATATAAATAAACAAATAAATATATACACAATAATTCAATAAATAAATAAATTAATAGTTAGTACACACTAATCATGAATAATATCGTACATGCAAACAAACAAATAGATGAATAAATAAATAAATAAATGAAATTTAGTAACATAAATAACACTAATATTAATAAGTAAATATATCATTTTTAATAATAAATAATCATGTAAACATGCATTATAATCAATAAATACACAAATAACAAGAAATGAATAATAGTAAATAAATAAAATAAATAAAAATAATATTCACTTTAAAACATTCTAAATGATGTGAATATGCATCTAAATTAATATAAGGGTTCTCGAATGACTAAAAATTGTGTAAGAACGGACAAGAATGGTCTGAAAATAATTGAACCGGGTCAAATGAGTTGAACCGAATCAAGTTGGGCCGACTCAACTTAGTTTGTGTTAAATAAACTGTTGGGTTGGGTCGGTTGGGCTAGTCTGAACAGATGGACACGGACACGGATATGAGTTCAAACTAGTAGACTCAGGCACGACCAGGCGGACGTGAACGTGGGTAGGCAGATGCCACGTGAGCAAATGGGTCAGATGGTGGGTAGTCGATTCCCATTACTGGAAAACAGCAACGGTGGTGACGTGGTCACAACTGTACAGATCTGGTTGCTGGAGGAGGGTTGGGGTCTCGCTAGCGAGAAGCCAAAGTGGCCACGGCACTTATGTCAACATCATCAAAATCGTGGAAAATCTCTGCAAAGAAATGGGTGAAGCTAAGGTATAGTGTACGGCTCAGACCTTGCCACATGGCATGACCTGAGGTTCGACAACTCGTCGCCTAGTGGGGCACACCTATGGGTATATGCAATATGTATATTGACGGAAAGCTCGAATCGAACCGTCTAAAGACAAAACTGATTCGAGTCCTAAAAGTGACTTTATAGGTGGGAATTGAGGTAGGAAGGGTAAATAGTTCCCAAACCTTCAATAGGATGAAAATCTACGACTCAATCAAGCTGGGCCCACAGGGGCAAAATCCGGTAATCTAAAATCTCTGTGATGCATGCAAATGAGATACTCTAAACATTCCAAATGAATACTAAACATTGTAATGGTCTAAATCTGTCCCTAAAACCCTGGCTAATTCATAAAAAAGACCATTTGTATACCTTGTGTAGAAATGAATAACTCATGCTCTACTGTAGCCTAACTCAAGCTCGCTCAAATCGACTCGAGACTGGCCTGAACCGGCCAACATACAAGCAGGTAAAACCCTAACTCAAAGCTGGGTTTTACATGTAGGGTATATAAACCTGAGCGTCATGGAACATGTCGAGGAGCTAAGTCAAATACACAAAACGTATTTTGGTGCAGCTTTTTGTGTGTTAGAGTAATGTGGGTGGAGGAATTTACAATTCACACCAGTTGAAGACCCATGTGAAGTTTGGGTATTTGGCTTTGATGCCTTAGTACTTGATGATGCTGTGCAATTTCTCTTATGCTTTAATTAATGCTCGTGTAGAGTATGTGCAATAGGTAACCACGACCTTTGTTTAAATACTCACATCATCTTCATGTAACTAATAAGAAGACTTGAGCTAATCACTTGAACTAAGAAGTAAGAATACAACAACATGCAACCTCAAAAGTCCTAGTGTAACACCCCATTTTGTTGTCCAAGGGCGGACTAAAGTGTGATGTTATAATTTGGAAAATTATTCGTAGAGCTAGTCTCATACAAACTTTACAGAAGTGGATCTTAACCCTCGAGGAGGTTTAAGACGGGCAACCTTACAGGGTTTCATCACATATACATGTTGATTCACGTTAGCATAGAGACACTCTTAATCTTAAGGATTCTATATGATCACCCCTAGCCACAATAGAGGTAAAACTTCCCCTATGACTATGAGTGGTAACTTTTAAAAATGCTAATAATCACTCTCAACTATAGAAGAGGTGCACCTCGACTACAGTCTTGAGGTTGTATGCTGTGACATTAACCTTTTCTTACTACTTAGTTTAAATGATTCGTTACATTTCTTAATTTGTTACAAGCATATGAATGTAGAGAATTTGAACAAGGGTTGTGGTAACCTATTCCACATACCCGACATTTGCAAGAAAATAAAATAATTAAACATAGCATCATCGGTTGCCATGGCATCAAAACCTAACACCCGGACTTCACATGGGTCTTCAAGTGGTGGGAACCATATGCTCCTCCTACCCATGTTTCTTTATCACACACTCACACAGTTACAACAAATATGTTTCGCGTACCTAGTAAGATCCTCATCGTGTTCTAAGACTTTGAGACTTATACCTTGCAAACGATAGTTAGAGTGCCCCAAAGTGTGTCTGCACCACGATAATAATATAATGATATATAAAACACACGTGTACAACAACAATCAATTGACTTATCTTGAATGATACAAGTTTATACAACTTTAAGGCTTATTCCCATAACACACTCCATCACAATTTCATATTACATCAATTCTGTAATTAACACAAATACAAGACAAAATACCTCGCCATGATCCTTTTGATCCATCCACCTACGCCAGTTAAGAAGACAAAACACCTACTTATATTTGAAAAAAATGTTGGCAATCAAAGAATTGATTATTGGCCCTGTAGAGACTAGAAATATAGCATTTTTGGCAAATGGATATCTAAACACCCACAAAAAAGTTGTACAAACTTCCAGAATCATACAGGGTGGTAAGCGAAGGCCGATGCGGCTACATATCATACCATAATTGCCTACAAAGAGGCATCTTACAAAACTATAAACATACATATATCACTTACGCCCTCACATCTTCCATATATCACCTACCATAGTACCCATGAGGCTCAAAACTAATGTGCCACAATTTCTAGAAACATGCTACATTCGCAGTACCCTACATACATTGCACCACTTAATGGTAGAAGGGGTACTACTGCAATTGGCATATCTCCATACCGCTCACTCTCTTATTCGTAAAATCCCTAAAAATGTGCATACTTATATAATAGGCTTAGGGAAGAGGATTGTATCATACATTTCTAGAGCTTCGGTTCAAAAATCAACAAGGGTTCTAATCCTTGTAGATTTATTAAACATATGATAAAATGCGACTCAATGACCCGGTATTAGATGGATTCAATAAAAGTGCCGCCGACACCATCCTATTGTTTAAAACACGATTAAACATCTCACTTAAGAGTCAAACACAAGGGTGAAGCAAGAGAGTCCTACGGACCTGGATGAGTGGAGCGCAACGTTCAATCAATGAGCTCAACCCACTTAACCTAATAGGAGATGAAATCCGAATCATAATCGGATTACACTGGCATACAAGATGAGGCAAAGCCTCCATACATGTACAATATGTAAAACTTAATTAACTTACTTAACTTTCTTAATGATGGGTTAAACCTTATAAGGTAGTTTAATTTAAGGTCTGTGGTAACAATTCTACTTTGTGCATGATTTCATACTCAGGGTTTTAGCGTCGGACTTAATTAGATGATTTTTTGGGTAGACCAAATGGTATCTGATTAATCTAAAATTTGAACCCCTAGTTTAAGACACCCTAAGGGTCTGCTATAAATATGAACAGGTGATAATATGTGGATTATCATGTTCATTGAGGTTAATTAATGTCGTATTAATGTGCTGTAAACAGTACTCTGTCACTGTACATTAAACTTCAAAATTTTGGTCCATTAATATTTCAGGTCTAATTTTCTTATAATTGGACCTAGGTAATTTTCTAATCTTGATTTATGATTTAGTGATGTTTGCAATTTACCCAAGTGGGGTAGAATTAGAAAATTCTACTGAATTAAATACATACCCAAATACTCCAAAAAAAAAACATATAAAATATTAGGATACTTAATAAACTTTGTAATATATTATATAATTTTCCCACATGTGAATATATTTTCCCTAGATTTTTCAATTCAAATAATAGAAACAGGATTATGAACTTAGTTCATGTGTACTCCAAAATTCTGATCCAATTAACCATTAGAATGTTTTTTTAGCTCTAAAATTTTCAATGATAGATAAAACAATTATTTATTTATTTATTAATTTTTATATATTTTTATGTGATATGATGTTTAGCTAAACATTTAACTAAACACACAACATTGACAGTCAACACAAAACACAACAGATGCACACATTGTTTCATTAATTTTGTTTTGGCCTTAGTTGAGGTAATTTTAGTATGGTAAATTTATGATATTAAGGTCACAATATTCTTAACATATGATGATAAGATATATTTTAAAATTAAAATCATAACATGGTATAAAAATTAGGGAAATGGGTGATCAGGTCACTGGAACCTTGAAAGCTGCCACCTTTAATCCAATTCTGGACCTTATCATGATCCTACATGCCAAATTAGTCAACATGCTCAACATGTAACATGTAGATCCATGACATATAAAACATGAGTTGTGAATTTTATGCTCAACTAGTGCAGATTTTGACACACAGATGATACACAAATCATAACTATTTATCTACTCATGATAATGATATGAAACTACCTCTCAAAATTCTTTAAGAGGCATATGTACATGTTCAAAATATAAGAAAATGAAAACGACAACATCTATATACGAAACAGCACCCAAACAAGAATTATCTACCAAAGCCGGGAAAGAACATACCTTTAACGGTTCAAGGGGAGGTCACTTCGAGTTTTCCCACTCCAAGTTCCTCAACCCTTGAAAGAACATCTTGGAAGGCCAAAGAAGGATAGAGAGAGCTTAAAGAGTGGAGAAGAAGGTTGGGAGAAGGAGTGGAAGGGTGAGGAAATGGGTGGATTTTATAGAAGGGTGGTTGGTTTGGTGATGTAATAGGTATGGGTTGGTGTGGTGATGTCATAGAGGTATGGGTGTCATACCTATAGAGGTATAGGTGTCATACCAATAGTGGTATGGGTGTCATACTTATAGAGGTATAGGTGCCATAACAATAGAGGTATGGGTTGGATAGATAAGGATGTATGGGTTGTATAGGTTGGGTTAGCTAAAAAGGTATGGGTTGGGTTATCTCAAAACAAAAAACTTAGGGTTTTTACCCTAAAGCGATCGGGTCCACCTTGGGAATTGCATTGTAGGTCCCAAAAGTGGTTAGGACAGTTCGAAAGGTTATCCAACACATGGCAAGCACTTAAAAGACACGCGAGGAGCACGGTCCTAACATTTAACTATACACGATTAAATTGGACCAAAATTAAAAACATGTGCGGGACGCATCCAAGTAGGTGTACCGAACGCCAAAGGAGGATAAGGCGGGGCAACTCATACATACCTATATACCATATATAAATACATGAAAAAATGGTTAGGAAGACCCTCAATCCGGGTCACTACCGAACCTAAATTAAAACCACCGACCGAAAAGCCTAGGTTTTACACCTAGTGTCTGGCTCTCCACGGCTTCTGTATAGTCTTTACGTAATAACACAATGGGTAGCTTCTAAATTATAATATCACAATTCAGTCATCCCTTCGGGTTGAATCGGGGTGTTACCGGCCACTTCAAACATTTCCTAGTATGGATAGAGCTGGCAAAGTAGGCCTACACACCTGTACTTTTGTACATCTATAACATATCTTTTGACTGACAAAAGTACCTACACACCTATGCTTATTCCCTACTCTTGGGCAGATCTACCAACTCACAGTTCCAAACCCTTAGTTGACCATCATGTGGAGCAAGTAAGAAACATTGTCACCAACCCCAAATGATTAGAGGAAGCCTCTCGTGTGAAGTGCTGGAACTAAAGTTGCAAGGAAACTTCATCTACCCGGTTTACCTTGGTCTTCACCTTGAACAATTTTAGACTATTTGTAACAGGTAAACCAACTCCACTAAATTTCAAGGGACAAAGGCTCAAGCTGGAAGCACTATAAGTAGGTGAATACATACCCAATATTGGAGGACGGAAACCATCAGGAAGCTGCCATGCATTCAAAGAATACTTCCCCTTCGACATTGAATACGCCCCTACTCACATTGAGGATGATATACACTACTTTAGGGATCATACACTACTTTAACAGTACTCATAAGGAGTGAAGGTTGTTGATAAGAAGTTGTGGAAGCCATGTTGTAAAGAAGAAGCACTGCAGAAGAGAAGCCCCACCAGGACCTCGTCCTTACATATTTCCATGACTTTTCCTTTTCTCTTCTACAATTTTGTCATCTTTGATGAACTTTATGATGTACTCTTATTCCCTAATGGGGTAAACGCTTAGTGATCTAGGGTGTATAATGTGCAACGACCCGCCCATTCCGAGCCACAAGCCAAGTGTTACTATATGAAACTAAGTTTTTCATAAAATAATTTTCAATATTTTAATTAAAATCATGAGAAAAATTTAATATAACAAATGCTCGGAATAATTTAAACCCCATGAACCGAAACCAAAATCCCACTACCATGCTAACAATCAAGAAGTATAATAACAAATAAGAAAATTCAAAAGTTAAATAACAGTGTCCTCCAACTGAATCATTGGTCACACCTGCAGAAGCAAATCTGTGTTAATAATAAAAACACTAAGTTATATAATTACAACATACAAGTTAATATATTCCATAACATTATTAATTACATCTATTAGTGATTATGAGCCTATGCCGAGCTCTTACTATGCTGGGAGGGTGCCCGCCCATCCAGCTACAATCCCATCTATGTGCACACACGTTACATGGCCCTCGGCATGTAGTTATCTATGTTTGTCATTAACTCACCCTTTTGGTATTACAAGTGCATAATGATTCATCTTGCGCCACTACTCCATGTCACCCCTTTCGGCATGGGTGTTGGTATTTAATCTTTCAAGAATTTTAACGGTGTTGCCTCGTGTCAGACTAAGTCAATTCTTTGACCTCGGTTGTGCTTGGTACATGGTGGTCGAATGTGAGCTCAGGCCAACCAAGACTCCCAAATAGGAATATATAATTTTAAGGGTGGGTGCTGCCCCGTGTCAGACTGAGCCAATTCTTTAACCCCGGTTTTGCTCGGCACATGGTGGTCAAATGTGGGCTTAGGCTGACCAAGACTCCCAAATAGGAATATATAACATTTCAAGTAATTATACAAACCAAGAACTGTGATGAATCACCTACAACTATGACACAAGATCCTAATATGAATGAAACTTCTCGAAAACTTTCCCTTTGTGAGCCTAATGTGCTCACAAACTATCAAGTTGATCTTTCATTTACAATCAACTGAATTCTCCATTATATAGAAGAATATGTGTGGAATTTAAGAAGTCACTACATTAAATTTCATAAAAAGAACGTAATCACACATAACTATATTAAACACAACTATTAGTATGATAATAAAAAGACAAAAACTAAATAATATGTTAATACGATTGGGCATTAAATCCTAAAAATTCAATAAATAAAAGTTTTTAAAACCATACACAAAGACCATTGTATAGGTACTCTAAAGGTTATAATAGATAATTTATAATATTAATTGTTAAGAATTAGTTTAATTAAATATTATTTACTATTCATTCTAAGATTTAAAAAACCTTAAATAAAACAACAAAAAAATTTTTTTTTTGGTTTTAAAATTTTTCCAACTTAGGAATTTTTATCCTCGAAAATATAATAGGGTCGAAAGGAGAAAATGACTTATTTATCTAACTTCTTTTTTTATCCTATCTTAGGCATTTCTTTCATTATGAGTAGGTATACTTGTATCTAGCTCTATAAATATTACTTTAAATATCTTCACATTTTCTTAAAAAAATTATTTTAGAAAAATCATGATTTTCAAATTTTTTTAAGCTTTGCCACTAATATGCAAAGCTAAAGTAGGACACTGTCCCATTACACTATCATCCATATCGGACTAGTGTCTCATACCACCCATACTACCTGGATAATACCTCTGATTGTACAGATGTCCCATCTACACTCATTGATTAAGTGTCACGTGCACTTAGCATGAAATATAGGTGGCTCACCCATAATTACTTACCATCTTAAAACAATGAAAATTACTTACCATCTTAGAATGATTTTGGCTTAGGGTTTACCCAATTTTTTGTTTTGTCCAATTAGGGGCAGTCTTAAATCTATTCGAGTGAGCTCGAGCCAAAACAATTTGATGAGTATGACTATGAGACCTAGATGGCCATATGAGGTTGTTATTGAGGTAGAGTATACCCGACATGGATATGATTGTAAAACCTCAAAAAAAAATTAATTAGGTTATTTTTAGGGTTTTGTAAATCTTAGACGAACCATAAATAATATATAATTAAATTAATTCTTAAAAATCAATATCATAAATTATCAATTATAAACTTTAGAGTACCGATACAATGGTTTTAAATAAGTTTTATTTGTTAAATTTTTGGGATTGGGACCCATTGGCATTAATTCAATAGTCAATTTTTTTTCGACTTTCTTTTATTATACAAATTGATATAATTATGACTAATTACATATTTCTTTTTATAAAATTTGATGTAGTGACTTCAAGTATTCCATACAGATTAATAAATTTTAATATAGTGACTTCGTGAATTCCACATATATTCTTCTATATAAAGGAGAGTTCTGTTGATGTTAAATAAAACATCCTCCGGATAGTTTGTGAGTACATCTGACTCACAAAGGAAAGGCTTTAGGATCGTGTGTCATTGTTGCAGGTTCCTCATCACAATACCAGGTTCATATAATTACTCGAAATGTTATGTATTCCTATGTGAGAGTTTTAGTTGGTCTAAGCCACATTCGACCACCATGCGCCGAGCACAATGGGGTCAAAGAATTGGCTCAATCCGACATGAGGCAGCACCCTTAATGTAGGAGTCCCGACACTAAGTGGACACCCTTACTAAGTGGGAGTCCCGATACGGGGCAGCACCCTTACTATGTGGGAGTCCCGATACGGGGCAGCACCCTTATCATGCTATGTGGCCCACGGTCATTAGTTACTAATGTTTCTCATTGACTCACCCTCTCGGTATCACAAGTGCATAGTGAGTCTTCTTGCGCCACTGCGCCCTATCACACCTTTCAGCATGGGGGCAAGTATTTAATATTTCAAGAATTTTAAAGGTGCTGCCCGTGTCGGACTATGCAAATTCTTTTACCCCGGTTGTGCTCAGGGCATGGTGATCGAATGTAGACTCAAGCCGACTAAGACTCCCAAATAGAAATATATAATTTTATGGGTGGATGATGCCCCGTGTAGCACTGAACTAATTCTTTGACCTCGGTTGCACTCAGCACATGGTGGTTGAATGTGTGCTCAGGCCGACCAAGACTCCAAAATTGAAATATATAACATTTCAAGTAATTATATGGACCTTGAATTGTGATGAGGCACCCGCAACTACGACACACGATCCTAATATGAATGAAACTTCTCAAAAACCCCCCTTTGTGAGCCAAATGTACTCACAAACTATCAAGTTGATGTTTCATTTACCAACAATAGAATTTTCATTTATATAGAAGAATATTAGTGGAATTGAAGAAGTAACTACATTAATTTTTATAGAAAAGAATGTAATCACACATAAATATATTAAACACAGCCCTAAGTGTGATATCGAAAAGTCAAACACTAAATATTATGTTAATCCGAATGTGTTAAAACTAAAAATTCAATAAATAAAAGTTATTTAACCCATCCATAAAAACCATTGTATCGGTACTCTAATGGCTATAATTGATAATTTATAATAATGATTGTTAAGAATTAATTTAATTAAATATTATTTATTGTTCATTCTACGATTTAAAAAACCCTAAATAAAATAACCTAATTACTTTTTCGGGGTTTTACAATCTCCCCAGCTTGGGAATTCTTGTCATCGAATATATAATAGTCGTTAGGAGAAAATTACTCATTTATCTAACTTTTTTTTATCCTATCGTAGGCATTTCTTTCATTATGAGTTGGTATACTTGTATCTAGCTCTATAAAAGTTACTTTAAATATCTTCACATTTTCTTAGAAAAAATTATTTTTAAAAAATCACAATTTATTATTTTCTTTTTAAGCACTGCTACTCATATACATAGCTAAAGTGGGGTACACTATCCCATGACGTTGTCATCCATATCGCACAGGTGTCTCATATCACCTACAGTACCTAGATAACACCTCTGATTGTAAAGGCATCCCATATATGCTCATTTGTTCAGTGTCATGTGCACCTAGAATGACACATAAATGGCACACCCATAATTACTTACCATCTAAAACAATGAAAATTAATTCCATAAAAGAATGATCAATGCGATCAATACTTATATAAAAGAAATTTACCCTTACGACAGTAGACTCATGACTCTCAACAAGGGAAAGATTGATTTGCATGGTTACGTGGGAAGCACATCTCTAATGCCACCTATAATGACCTGCCCATTCCCAGCCACGAGCCAAGTGTTATTATCTAAAACAACATGTCTAATAAATTAATTTTCAAGACTTTAAATAAAATAATGAGATAAAATTGAATATAATAAATACTCAAAATAATCTTAGCCCCATGAACTGAAATCGAAGTCTCACTGCCATGCAAACAATTTAGAAGTATAATAACAAATAAGAAAATTCAAAAGTCAAATAATAGAGTCCTCTTGCTGCCCTGACTCTACCCATCCTTCCATGGTTACACCTGCATAGGCAATTCTGTGTTAGTGATAAAAACACTAAGTCATATAATTAGAAGAAACATGTTAATATATTCCACGACACCATTAATAACGTCTTTTAGTGATTAGGAACCTATGTCGAGCTCTTACTATACTGGAAGTGTAAAACCCGTGACTCGAGTCAGAGTTTTACGGGAGTGAACCAGTCGGTTCAACTGTCGGTTCGAGTCGAGTCAGCTTCATGGACCGCGAGCTGAGTTGAGGCCAGCTGTGAGTTATGAGCGATGAGAGTCATGTATGCTCAAGTATACGATGATAACGCCTAAAAGATGATGAAAAATGGGTTATCAAGTATGTAGAGGTATGCAGTATTGATTGTTATTTTTATTTGATCGTAGAATATTTTTAGGGCCGAATGACGAATTAGGACGCAATATAGGTGAGTTTGGGTGGGTTATTAGTTATAGAACATATCATTTGGATGTTGCTGTGTTCGTTTGATTTTACGGGATTTTTCCCAATTTTTTTTAGGATTTATTAGGAGATAGTTATTATTATTGACTCGAGTCGGAGTCGAGTCAAGTTTAATTTACAAAAATGCCATCGCACGCCCTTCATCTTCCCCGACACCTTCCCTTCCAAAACACTAGCCGCCGCAGCCCCTCGTTCTCGTCGCCGCCGCCGCCACCGACGTCGTGCTGCCGCCAATCGACGCCGCCCCGCCCCGCCCCGCCGTGCAGTCGCCGTGCCGCCACGACCCACCCCGGCCACCGCCTCGCCACCATGACGCCGGAATCGATCCACGAGCCGCGACGCGCTCCCTCGATGATTCGCCACCGTCTGGGCCGCTCCGCCGCCGCTGTGACCCCGACGACCACCCCCTCGCCGTTGCCGACATTTCCCCCATCCTCCCGACCGCCGTCGAGGCCGGCCGGAGCCCCGATCGGAGCACACCGCCGCCGCCGACAGCCATCGCCACCTCGGCTACCTTGTTTGACACCGCCATCGGACCAAGCTCGTCGAGCTGGTGCCGATAGACCCCCTGATTGCTCCGTCCCAAATCGCCACCGGAAAACCGCCTGAATCCGCCGGAAAACCGCCGACACTCGCCGGAAAACCGCCAGAACCACCAGAAAATTGGATTCGTGGGAAATTCGCCGGATCATCCGCCGAACGCACCTGGTCCAATCTGATCGGACTTCAGACACCGCTAGGTGCCGAATTCGAGTTTCGAGCCACGAAACAGAAACCCTAGCCGTCGCCGATTTTCAACGACGCGAGGTATAATTTATTTTAATTTAATTATTTGAAAGTATTGATTATTAGAATTGCATGCTATGATTGGTGAATTGTGTGTTATATTAATATGTATAAATGTAGATTTGATTAAGGATAAAATATGAAATTTATTTGATTGAGTGGTGTTAAAAATGGAGACTAAGAAACTAATTAGGGTAACTAGGTAATGATCATGATCTAATGCAAACTAGCTTAGGTAGACTTGCTAGAATTGATATAGGTTGATGTGTGTTGATTGATGCGTGATTGTGTTGATTGTGTGTGCATGCTATAGGATGTGTGATTCATCATGCGGGCGTTAGTTTTTAGCCTGATTGTGTAGGTACGGTGTAGGAGCTCGCCGCCTAGGCACGTGGACCCGTTTGGAGCTTCTACCAGGTCCGTTTAGGACTCGTACTCTGTTTTACGCTACTCAATTGTATATTTGATTTATCATGTGCAGGACGAGTTAAGTGGCGTTTTATCGGATCCCACTTAACTCGGGCCATTTAGCCAACAGTTTTATTTCGGATTAATAACCCTCGAGGATGAGATCCCTCGAGTTTGTTTTCGAACTTAAGATCCAGCTCACGATGCCTTCGGGCCTATTGTATAAATCCCAACCCAGGCCTATATATATATAGTTTTCGTGTTTTCGGTGAGAGATGGAATGAGGGTTACTTGCGGCCACGTCTTCAGATAGGGCGTGTGCCCAGAAGAGCGGGCTCTGGAGCTGGGGAGAACCCACTTCGTTCCCGAAGGATCCGGACAACTCCACCTTTGAGTTCCTCAAACCCGGAGAAGTGTGGAGGTTTACGGGTACTGCAATGCAGTGCATGTCTAGACTTGTGGTTCAAAGGGTACTGAAGGCGACTGCCTGAGAGTGCTCGGCCTTTGTGCTCAAGGCCAGTGAGTAATATGGAAGGTGCAGAGGGCGGTAAGGAATGAAATTTGATGCGAGAAGCGATAGAGAAATGGCCAAGGTATGAGAATGAGAAAGATAGGGGGACGCTGTCGACCTGAGGGCGACGGCCACGGCACTCCCGTATGTGCCCTGATGAGAGTTCTTGAGGAAGTATATGGTTTTGATTCAACAGAAGAGTTTGCTCTCCTGTGCCAGTGTAACGACCCGCCATTTTTCACGATATTGTGGGCCTAGCTGGCCAGGTGTTACTCACAATTAAGTAAATATGACTA